>PVHY01010669.1:0-51051 GCA_004024945.1 Uropsilus gracilis
GGGGGGGGGGCACACCCTATCACTCTTAAGCAAATTAGTGTGTAAATGGCATTGCTCACCCGCTTTGGTTTTCACAGTTGTCTCCATTTCAGCTTTGTACTGAAGCAATCTGTCCTTGCTATTGTGTCCCTAACTGTCTCCCTCATTAGACTGTGCTTCTTTAGTGCAAAGCTCTTTTCTGCTTCATCTGTGTCTTCAGTGCCCGTGGGTGGTGCTCAGTTATTTGGATAGGCTCCTCTCCCATCTCAGCTTCTCAAAAGCAGTCTCTTACTGCTATGGACTTTTGAGGTGGATAAGTCTGCAGGAACAAACATGTATCCCTGTGACCTGGTGGGCTTCCTCATGGACTGTAACATTTTTTTCATTATCATCCATTCAGAAGCCATTCACAGAACACAACTAGGACTTGTCTCTGGGAATTCATGCTCTTATGGAATTCACAGACAAATAAGGCACAATTATAGTGCAGTCTGGTAGGTGCTAGGATGGGAGAAATGTAGGTTGCTATAAAAATAAACAGGAAGTTCCTACATTGACAGAAATCAAGGAAACCTTCCTGGAAGAAGCAGAATCACAGGTGAAGACAAGATGAATATGAATTAGACAATTAAGCATGGGGAAAAAAAAGCTTTCCTCCCAGGGAACAGCAAAGTCTAGTGTGGTAGAGTGGGGGGAGATGTTTTATTTGGGGAACTACGCATGTTATAGATTAACTCTAGTCTGCTTATCGATGTGGTACTGCTTCAAGGACTTTGCATCTTTTCCTCCTGGTTCAGAAACCTTTCTCTTCCTTATTTTCCACAAACCTTTTCTGCCTTATTTAGTGACTTTCTTGGCTAGACCTGTTAATTTCAAATGATGTCCGGATGCTGAGCTCAAGCACAGGGCTCAAGTGGGTCAAGGGCCTGGTGAAAGTCCTTCCTTTCATCTTCAGAATTCATACTTCTCCGGAGGCACTGCAAGCATTAGGCAGGGTATAGATTGACCTATCCAGTCTAGAATCAGATTCCTGATGATTGTAACCACCTCAAATGTGATTCTGTGTATTGTTTTGAAAAGGATACCTAGGTTTTAGGGGAAGTAAGTTATGGAAGATGGGAAGGTAGAGACAAAAGTTGATGTAGCAGCAGTGATTTGGGGAAGATAGGCTTGTCACAGACTCTTTCATTTAGTGATATATTTTCATCTCTTATCTTCACACTGAACAGCTCTAGAAACCTCTTGAGAGTGTCCGTTAGGGGTATAGGGTTTAGGTAACCCAGAAACATTGACATAGATTTTTTAGGTAATACCACGACAAGCTATTTCCCTTTTTTACTTGGGGTGCTACTCCTGAATTCTTTGGGGGGGGGGTCAGGGCTCTGATTTTAAATCTTTCAGAATCTCCTTCAGGACAGGAAAACATGGTGAAAATTCTGGGGGGTCTGGGAGGCAAAGACAGAAGTAGTTTGCCACAATTATGAGATTCTTTTTATCCCACAAATTATGTTTATTGAAGTAAAGTAGGTTTATATCATTGTATCTGCATTGCATGTTATAAGTTTAAATATTTTTTTTTTAGAGAGACTAGGTCTTGCTATGTTGCCTGGGGTTGTCTCAAACCCAAAGAGTCAAGTGATCCCTAGCCTCAGCCTCCCAGGTAGCTGGGATTATAGGCACGTACCTCCACACCCAGCTTTTAGGTTTAAATCTTTACAAATGCATGCATTCACACTCTGCTCATCACTAGTGCATCAATAATCCTCCACCATGTTCCCTTGGGCCACTTCCCTCTTCAACCCCCACCCTATTGTCCTCCCCCTCTAGTTGCCTTAGTTTTGCAGTAAGATGTTAAGAGTTTATTATTAGTTTCGTTTTGACTTACCTTTTTGTTATATTTCTCTATATTCTACATATAAGTGAGCCCTCCTGGTATTTGTTGTTCTCCTGACTTATTTTGCTTAGTGTTATCCTCTCCCATTCCATCTGTGTTGTCACAAATAGTAGGATTTCATCTTTTGTTGTAGCTGAGTAGTATTCTATTGTGGTATATATACACCTCATCTTCGTAATCTAATCCTCTTCCTTGGACACGTAACTGTTTACATAACTTAGTTATTATAAGAAAGACTCCTCCATAATAAATACACATTTGCTTTAATAAAAACACTTTCAAATTCTTCAGCACTGAATAATATTGGCACTTCTGTGGATGTTTCATGTTAATCACACAGCTTTTTGTGATGGCAAGCTGCCTTATCCACAATCACTGTTTTGAGGAACAGAGTTTGGGGCTACAGATCTTATTGGGTATATAAGGTCATTTCACCTTCTTAGATAATGTCTTTTTCTTTTTTTCTTCTAAAATATGAGAACAAACAAGGCTACATGATATGGCTAATGTGAACATTAAGCAAACTGCAAGATAACAAGTGTTGGCTCGTAGCAGGCACTCAAGAATTGCCAGCAGTTCTCCTGCCATTAGGAAGATCTCTGTCAGCTTTATATTCCACATTCTGTAATTCTGACTCAACTGACTAAGAAGGTGACCCACGGGACATTTGCTACTAGAGGAGTTTGAGGGACAACACATGTCACTGGCAAATGATATAGCTGATGACATTGACAATCGAAATAAACTGTATGGAATGAGGAGATGTGGTATGGTCTTAGGGCTTATAATAGTCTGGTTTCCATTTCTAGGTCTTTCTGAAATGTGAAAATTGGCAATGGAACAATATCTTGTCCTCTCTGCTGCCCAGACCCCTTTCAGGTGAGTCATTGGCTGAGGAAGACAGAGTCTGGCAACTGTCCCTTCCCCCAACTCACCTTCCTGTCCTGCAGCCACAGCAGATTATTTAGGTGATGGACTAGAGAATATCTCTCAGGACAGCTAATAGCAGTCTCAGGAAGTGTGCTTCCAATTCCAAAATGATAAATGGATTACCTGGCCCAATAAAAGAGGAAATATCACATATGAGCCCACCTAATGACTTTCATTTTGAATATTCAACCACTTTTTAGAAGAAAGCTTTCTAATTGTCTGATAAATTTTTCTCAGATTCAGTGTCCAGTGGAACTGGAGGGCACATGGTTACTTGACTAAGGAGAGGTGTCATAGATGCCCAGCATGGATGCATGTTTGGGTCCACAGTAGGGAATCTTACCTGGGGGTTACAGGAAGCCTTGCCAGTAGGTACCTGAGCTCAGAGGTTCAATACTAAAGACCTGATAGGCTTCTTCACTATTGGTTATTTTGTTGTTGTTGTTGTTGTCATTGCTGTTGTTTGTTTTACAACATCTTCTGATATCCTGATGCATAGCCAGGGTCGATGTTCCTCCAGGTATTTATATTTCTGGCCTGGAAACCCATCTAAGGCAAGCTCCTGCTTTTCTGCCAGCATGGCTATTGCGGTTGTCTAGAACCTTATCCCAAGACCAACATGTGGCATAGCACATATTCTGAAAGTTAAATACTCAATGAAAGCAAGTATCTGAAGTATTTTACTATCTCAGTGCCATTTCCCCATTTTTTCTTTTGAAGGAATACTATCAACTCCTTTTCTTTCCAAATACATGTCTGAAATCTCTTTTCAGATGCAAGCTTTATCTTTACCATTAATTCCCTGGTTTTCAACATATGCCCAAGTCACCTTCCAAGTACAACATAAACATTGTGAACACAAAGCAGTCTTTCCCCTGAAGGTCCCAAAACAATTTCTAGAATGGAAAAAGGAGAGTGGTTTTTGAGTTATGGTCAATACAAAGAGAATCCAGAAATGCAGGTGTTCGGACCTGAGCTGAGGTGAAACAGTGCCTGGCATCAGGCCAGTGAGGCTCCTCACCTTCCTTCCAGCATACAAACTAAGGGGAAAGGCTTAGTTTCAAAAGCCTGGGAATCTGGTTTTATTTCTATCGTAGCTACTAGGTTTCTTAACAGGAGCACCTCAACACTTGGTGAACAAATGAATATGGGAACAAAGTGTAATATGAGGGTGAGTGGATACCTTCCAACCTTTGTAGCAGAACAAATGGTCTCTGAATGGAAGGACCCGGTGTTAACAACAGAGGGAACTTTGTTCCTTGCTCCCCAGAGGGGTTGAGGGTGTTGTGGGACCAGAGGTGGTGTGCACTTAGCAGGTTTGCCTCCTTTACCTGCCGAAGTCCAGGCAGGTGCCCTCTCTTCCTGGGGAGTATGACATTGTGTGACTGCAGCAGTCCTGAGGGACTCTGTTTCTGTCTGCTTATTTATGGCATGTGCATGCCTGCAAAATGTGTGTGTGCTGTAGTTAAACTCACATTTTTTATATTGGCTGTTTTTAAGCCTGTGCTGTGGTTTGGGACAAAGAGGAGAGCAGAAGAGCTGGGCCTCACTGTAGGCTGGCTGGGCACCCACCCGTAGGAGGCAGTCCACAGGCTTATCTTTAACCAGGGAATGATGCCTCCTCCGGGGGAGACTTATATCCTGGCACACAGGGGCTTTCAGTGAGCCCTGAACAACCACTGAAGCTCTTGCAGAGATGAAAATTGTGTTTCTGTTATTCGCTACATGCCCTCCTCCCAAGCACTGGTCACTCTGAAATCACAGTATCACTCCAGACTGATGGCAGAAAGCCCCTTGGGCCCTTAAAGTCAGATTCTTCGTCTGAAAAAATGGACCTGACTCTTAGTAGGGGCTCCATGGAAAGAAGACAGACAGGTCTATGGGGTGTGTGGCCTTCCTGGCCACAGTGGGCAGGACTGTTTTCTGTATCAATGCCCCACTGTGACAGTAGTCCCAGAGGTGAGCTAATTTTATCCTTTTGGGGTGGATACTGGTCTGACTCCCACCTCCTTCATGGATTTTGTACATTACTAGGCTCATGGACAACTCTCACAGAGAGACCTGTGAGAGAAGGATAAACAGGTAGTAGAGAGCATGGAGGGTATATGCCCGAGTAACTGAAAGAGTGGAACAATCAAGTAAATGTGATCCTCTTATCTGTGTGTCAGTACATCCCTTGCCTTTAGGGAAGTCTCTCTGAGAAGATGGGTGATGAAAAGACAGTTACTGGGTGAGGTCAAGGCTGGAATAGGGAGACTTAGCTGCATGAGTCCCAAAGGGTATGGTCATGCCACATTCTGGGTGGCAGGTTCATGTCTTCCTTCTGGACTTTGCCTGCCTCCCAGACTAACAGTGAACACGCATGAGGTGGGGTCTCCTGTCACCTGGATGTGCTGGGAACCACTACCTACTTTTCTCTCACTGGGTAACCCCCTCATAATGCCACTCGGGACTTCCACTTCTACTAACACCTGCTTCTTCCAACATGATTTAATTCAGTTACTTAAACCTCTGAGTTGAGGGTTGAATCTGTATGGTTGTGTCCAGGTCCCTTTGATTGGCATTTGGCTGATCACAGATATTCTTTTGGGTCATTTTCTCCCTGATGATCTCCTTTCCGAATCTCAATTTTGAGGATACTTGCAATTAGCAGCTGTGATGCCGACAACCTGGTTGGCAAGCCCCAGTGCCACTTCAGAACTTCCCAGGCTCATCTGTATTGGCCCTTTGCCTGTTTGCTCTGCTCCACCTGCTGTTTAGTGACCAGCTTTGTGTGAACTCTGACACATCTCATGCAAGCACAGCTTGGCATTGCCTCTGCTCATGCCCCATTAAGTGGGGTATCTCTCAAAGGCTTCATGTCACACAGGAACCTGCTAGGTGACTGGGCAAGGACACCTGAGAAACTTGGGAGAATGAATGTCCTGTGGAGGAAACCTGCCTAAAGGATAATGGGGGCAATGGATAAGTTTCTTTTCTCTTCCTTCCCCTGGACAAATTCTCCTGGGGGAATTGACCCTGAACTCAGTCATTCAGAATTAATCATGCAAGAGGGAACAATCATAGCTACAATGATTACCCAGAAGTACCAACTCAGTAATAAATTCTAGAATTTGCTTTTGCTCCTTCCCTTTCTCCACTATTCTTGCTTCTCAGGAACTAAACTCCATAATTAAGCCTAAGCACAGCAGCTTTTTCCTCAGACTCTATGGACAGAGAACCCTGGCTAAGACATCCAGTAAGAACACTCATTGGTCTATGTGTAGAAATATGTATTATTTACCTGATGTTGAGCAACAAATAACCCTAAATTTTAGTGAAGTAAAAGAACAAACACTTGTTATCATTATTTCTATGGGTCAAGAATCAAGGCACAATTAGCTGGGTGGTTCTGGCACTGGGAATCTGGTGGTCATGGTTAGATTACCAGCAGGACTTTTGTCAGCTGAAGGCTTGACTGGGGCAGGAGGAACTGCTTTTGAGGTGATTTGCTCACATGCTGGCTGGTAGGAGGCCTCTGTTCCTTCCCACTTGGACTCTCTACAGGTTGTTTTGGTGTCCTCACAACCTGGAATTGTGAGTAACCTCACCCAGAGTGAGCGATTCCAGTGAGAGGGAGGGGCAGCGACAGTGTCATTTATCACCGTGTCTCTGATGCTGCCCATCATGGAGTCTTTGTATCAACTCCTGAGAAGCAAGTCACTCATGACCACCCACCATCAAAGGAAGAGGAATACTTTTGGAGAAAGGAGTTCCAAAAATCTGTGAGCATGTTTAAAAACTGCCACAAAATGTAAGGGGGTTGCTGCATTATTCAAAGGAACAGAATTCCCCAGCGCATCAAATGCAGAGCTATGACTTTCCTTAAAAGCAGTAATTTGGGTACTTGTTGCAAAAGCAGTTGACATGAAAGCTAAGACTTTAAAAGGTTCTAATTATTGTAAGAGCAGAGTGGAGAAGAGAGATGTTGGGTTTTTGGACTATTTGGGTATCAGGAAAGGTCTGATGGAAGGGTGCCACTGGAACCAGCTGCCCAGCTGAGACTGGTAGGAGGCCTACCAGTCTCAAGGCTCAAGGCTGACTCAAGGCTTGCAGACTCAAGGCTGAGCATGGTATAGTAGAGAGGAAGACTGCAGTTAAAGGGTCAGTTCTGTTTTCAACCTGGGGCTCGTGGTTAGCTTGGTGGAGGAGATGATATTTGAATTGAAATTTGAAAAACGAGCAGAATTTTGGTAGGCAAATCTTCGGTGGAGCGAACACACCTCTGAGTGAGGAGTGGGGTAAACAAAGTCCACATGTGAGAGAGTAGGGATTCTCATCATCATTTTCAACTCTGCAGGGAGAGTGTCCCATTGAAATCTTTGAAATTCCTCTGCTACAAAATTTGACGATGATGGTGCTTTTTGCTTTAGTCCGCCCAGCATCCCTGCCTGTTCGTCAGATGGCCCCAGCCTGCTTCCTTTGAGGAAGACTTCTCTTCCATTACATGTAGATTCTGAAACTAGGAATCTCTCTTTCTTTTGGAGCTAAGCTGGAATTCTGCAGGCTGCCAGCTGTCTGTGGCTGCCTCCTTTGCCTGGGTAAAGCCAATTTTTATTGGAAGAAAATGAGTCCAACCACTATCAAAAGTGGATGAGAGAGCAAGAGAGGTAGTGGCCTCATTTGAGTTCCCGGAACCAGCTTTCCCTCTGGACTTCCAAGTTACATGAGCCAGTAAATTTCCTTTATTTGCTTAAGCCACACAAGAGTTCTGACTAATATCTATAACTCTTAATGGTAAGGCTCTACATGTTAACTCTTAATGTTGAACAAGCACATATGGCCATATAATTATAAAGTGTCTCTGCTTTTGTCTCCCACTATCTCTTTAATTCAGACCCTGGAACTAATTTCCTCCTTGCCACTAGCTAAAAATTCAGGCACTTCCATGAATTTTCTAGTTATTTTTATGTGGTATATATACACGATGGAATATTACTCATCAATGAAGAATGACAAGTTTGACGACTTTATAACAACATGGATGTACTTAGAAGGAATCATACTAGCAGAATCAAGTCAAACACAGAAAGACAGAAGTCAAATAGTTTCACTAATATATGGGACATAATGAAAAAAAATAAACAAAGCCATGAGGAAAAGACAAAACAAGCTAAGCACCAAACTGAAGCACACAACTATGGGCAGGAGGGAAAAGTGGGGGATGGGAGGAGAGGGTGGGGGGGTAAACCCCTGGGATTGCAATGATGTGAAATTTATATATAAATAAATTATTTAAAATTTTTTCTAGTTATTTTTAGATTGTATACATAATTTCAATCTGGTGATAAATATGTCTGGTACCAGGAATTTAATTCAAAGTCAGCATTTTCCCTCCAGTTTGGGTCTGTTGCAGGTGAGGAGGACTGTGGTCTTTTCTTCTTTCTTTTCCCACTGAGTCCTTCTCTTCTGCCATCTTGTTAGCTGTGCTTGGAGGGCTCCATGGTTGGAATTAGGAGGCAGAAGGAGCAGCTGTCTGAGAGATCCTGGCATGCTCTTGACTGAGGTGTTCATAGATGGCCACAATGGGGGTACTTTCCCCCACCGGCAGACACCCCATCTTCAGTGCTGGTGACCACTCACCTGCATTCTCCTTGTCAAGGTAAATCCATCTCTATTCCATCTGGTTCTTTTTCCTTGAGCCATAGAAATCCAGTCACACTTTCGGTTTTTTTGTCTGTCCCTTATGTTGGTTTTCTAGGGGACAACCTAAGACGATCCAGTGTGCCTCTTTCCTGTGCCAGGCCCACATCTGATCTGTGTAGAGCACTTACATCATGTTACACCAGATCTGCCTCCATTTTACTCTGCTGTGGAAGCCACTAGTCACCATCTTCGGGCGAGAGGTACATGCTGGACCTCCGGGATTTATTATCTCCTAAAAACTGACTTGAATTGAGATGAGCAGAAAGATGGACCCCTATTTTATTCCTTTAATGTAAGTGTGGAGGGGGAAATCTAGCAACACATTAACATTTTACTACAAATCTTCTCCTGCTTTCTGTAAAGCCCTTATTCCCAGGAGTTGGGAGATAGCATCCTCTTTCCTCTCTTTGGGGGTTTCCCTGCCAAGGAAATCCTCTTGATAAATCTTTTAGTCCTAACCCTGTTAACCTTGCTCACATTGGGGGTGGTCTAAGAACTGTGTACTGGTTCTCATTACCTATCTTGAAAATTCTCCATCTGTTTTGACGCCCATTTGGAATTTCATTGGGCATGTCATTCCCTTTGTCTTGGGACCTCAGCTGCAACATCATTTAGCATCCTGCTCCATTTAACACTCTGCTCTGTTTGGTCATTATAAAGATCCAATTAGGTAAATATATAAGATAATGTAAAATATATATATATATATATATATATATATATATACAACTAATGTAGTGAGAGACAATATTTTAAAAGTAGGGTTAAGTAAGCCCAAATTATGCACAACTGGGATTGTCAGATTGAGGGGTAATAAGATATGAGCTGAGTCTGAAACAGAATTCAGACTGTTGGGTAAGACAGGTTGAAGATAGGAGCAGCTGGTGCAGGAGCATTAAATGTGTCCTGGTGAGTGAAGCAAAAGCTTCAACAGGAACAGGGACAATGCTCTGTGGCAAGAACCTGCTGTGCCCCCAGAGTGATGAGAGTCAGGGCATCATGTTACACTGATCCCTGAGTTCAGACTCTTCTTTCAGGTGATACTAGAAGATGATGACGTGGCAATTGAAAAATAAACCTATAGGTTTCAAATGGATGAGTCATTTTTTAATTACATGCAGGAATTTCAGAGACACCCCCCCCAGAAAGCTGGAGGGGAGCCAGGTAAGGCAAGGGTCCTGCTCTTCTCTGCCTCCCCCAGAGCATTCCCCTACCACCTGCTTTATGAAGTGGGGAAGAAAGGGGATCTGCAGCTATCAAACATCTGAATGTTAGTGCACCATATCAATCAAATACATGACTAGAGTGAATGCTCATTATCCTGAATGTGTGACTATTCTGCTGTTCCTATTATTAGACACCATTTAGTCAATACCTCTTAGGTGGCAGGTGCTTTACTGACATTAATTCCTGTATTTGCAAAACCCAGCAAGACAGGTAGTGATATTCTGTTGTTGCTGTGACTCAGATTGGTTCAGTGAATTGCTCAAGGTCACATAGTTAATCTATGTGGTTAGATGTGTTGAAATTTACGCCATATTTTCTATGCATCTGCTCTGTGGAGGTCACAAGATGGAAATTGCCAAGGCAGGGCCATGTACATGGCCTTGGGGAATCAAGCTCTATAGGAAGATGAGGGACTGCTACATACATGGCTTTTTCTCCATGTGCAGGATTCGATTACCCTCAGTACCCAACTCTTTCAATCAGGAGCCATCTAGTGGTTCATCTCCAGGGAAGGTGGAGAGTAACTGAGAGTTTCATCCGTAGAGGTGAATTCATGTTTAAATGGAGATTGTTATGTCAGTCATGTGTCATCTCCCCGAATCTGGAAATAACCCTTTACTTCAGAAATAAACAGTGGGTCCTTATTCATGGTCTCATGAAAAGCTCCTTTTCATTTCCAAGAAACCATTGTGAAGAAGGAAACTGTGATAAAAGTGTCCCCCTTCTGGGAATAGGAGTGCCAACTGGTGACTGGAGCTCCCCAGGGACATCTTCTGAGTTCTCATGGCATACCACTTGCACCCCCTCAAGCACAAATCCTGGGGGTGGGGAACGGGTGGCCAGGGCTGGAGGAGAGAGTGCCGCCCCCAGCTGGAGCTGGGAAGAAGAGGCCAGGTGTTTCCTGCAGCTGCTGCCAAATGTGCAGAAACAGATCCCCCGTTGGGTCTCTCCTGTTCCAGTGATTGGAGGGTCTCATTAGCCTGTGCACACTAACAACTTTCTTTAGGGACAATGTGGTCCTTGGGGATATGGAGGTTGGAGAGAAATTGGAAAGGCTGATGGAGTTTTCCAGGTGCCATGGTGTGCAGCCTGAATGGATCCCTCCCTCCTGGGCAGTTCCAATGCCTTCATGCTTCTTTAGAATCAAGTTTTTGCTTTTTGGGGGCGTAGGGGGAGCACTGAAAACCAGCCCTGAACCAGACACATATATGTTAAAAGGAGAAAAGTTAATACAGATGGAGAGCAAGGAAAGGAAAACTAAACGCCCACACCACAGAAGCCAACAAAAGGAGCTAACCTAAACAGAAAGGGTGCGGTCAGCAGTTTCCAGCGCTGAAATACATCAAGCTGTCAGGGAAGCACAGAGGCCTCCTACCAGTAAAGCCCCAAGGGCCCCTTTCCCTCTCTGGCTCTCTCCTGTGCACCCCTTTTTTTTTCCTTTCCACTAGCCCCAGGAAGTTTTTAAAGAGCTAGCCTTTTTCAAGAGCTATTTCCTTTCCAAGATTCTGCTCCTTTTATCAAGGAGGGTGAAATTCATCAGTTCTGCTTCCTCCCCAAAGAGCCTCCTCCAGCACCCTGACCCGAACTCCACTTAAATCAGACAGTGTGGTGTTGCGGCTCAGCTTTGTTCTAGCTTCATTAGAAAGACAGACTGTCTTTTTACTTGAGCTTGTCTCTTCCTCCCTGGTTATGAGCTGTCTCTGGACGTCTGCAGCTGCTCCAGCCACTAACTGGGCAGGCTTTACACCTAGGGAAGCTGGTCCCCCATCGACTGAGAGAGGTGCGCTGGGTGGGGTGAGAGGCTAGAAGGGGGAGACACTGGGAGTGATACTGGGGGTAGGGAATAGGGCAGTTGGGCTGCCAGCTGCCAGTAATCCAAAGAGCCAGTAACTTGAATCACTGTGGGGCAGCATCATAGTGATGGAGCAGCTCATCAGGGTAAGACCCCGGCCAGAAGTGCAAGTCTTCGAGGTTGTGAACTTGGGGAAAGAAGCAAGCCCAGGCTTAGCAATAAAGGCATTAAAGAAGGGTTGTTACTGAGAATCTACCTAGGGTCTGACTCCCGGAGGATGCTTTCCTAGACACACTTATTTAATCCCGATTGCAGAGACCGCCTGCAGACAAGGAAGCTGAACTTCCTAGGAGCTAAACTGCTGGCTCAAGATTACATAGCTAAGTAAGAGGTGGAGTTGGGATTTGACACTAAGACCATCGGCCTAAATTCAGTGTTTCTCTACCAGCCATGCTGCCTTTCTCCTTTGTTGTAATGGGTCCCACCTAGTCGCTCCTTAATTGCCTATACATTTAACTTCCTGGGTTACCATGTCTTAACTATTTGCTATGTTTCTGCCATTTTTAGCATGTTACCAACCTAGGATATTTTCCTTTCAGAAAGAAAGTGCAGTATCCAAGACCAGCTAGGCAGTGTGTTGTCTTGGACTTTGCTTACTCAGTTCTAGCCTGGATCTTAACCTGAGTCCGAGCCACTTCCATCCCTCTAGTAAGTTAGCAAGTATGAATTTTCAGTTCCTATGCTCTTCATTTTCCTACATCTCAAGTTATTTTCTATTTCAAGCCCCATTTTCCTTGCTGGCAGAAATTTTCATCTTGATTAATTTTAGATAAAGGCATTCATTTCAGGCTTGTACTTGAGTTAATCCAGGATTTTGTCTCCTGGACTTCCAAACCCAGAGTTGACATATAAGACACAAGACCTTAGGTAGCATCACAGCATCGGTGGCAAGAGGGTCCAGGCTCTTGGATGTTGGCCCCTTTCCATACCGCTATCTACTGAAATGGGTAAAACCTCTGCTGCTCTCATGCATTTCCATCTTACTTGATATCTAGCAATTTCCTGACTGTCCTCTCCTCCCCTACTATGATGTCCTTGCATCAGGACTGCAGTGGCCTTCAGTGTGGCATTCTTTTCTTCCCACACACGTCTGGGGCACAGGAAAGATTTATTGCTTCCTCCCCTTACTCATTCATGGCAAACCCAGTGAGGGCATTTTCATCCTCTCTGCTTCAACACTACCTGCAGCCTCCTCTGCCCTGTTACTGTTATCCATACTGCAGGGCATTCTATGAGTTTGATGCTCCTGAAGTCCAGTTGAGACACAGGACAAAGAGCTCTTCTCTTAGAACACTGCTCTAACTTGGGGATTCTACTGTTTCTTCATCTCAGGCAAGTCTTAGGAGTGTAGCATTTTGTGAGAGTTCAAGAGCCTCCTCAGATACCCTCACCAACCTCTCATCTTTGCTTTCCTTATAATACTTGTCTCCAGCCTCAGGTCAGAAACTCTTTAATCCTTTCTCAGGCATCTGAGAAAGCTGGCTCTGCCAGTGTTCTCTCAAGGGGTCAAGACCAATGTCAACTTCCTTTCTTCACAATGGTGACCCAGTAAGTGAAAGGGGAGGAGGGGCTGAAGATTTGAGAGAAGTGTGGTTGTTGGGTTGCTAAAAGACAGTGATTGTAACTAAAATATTATCCTGTCCCAACAACAGAATTTAAATAGAGAAGGCAATGATAGCAAGTGCTTTTGTAGTACATATTGTATGTCTTTTGTAACAACTCCCCTGTTTCTTAGTCATCCAGTTTAGTTTTCAGTTGATACTATTAATGTTACTGCTGTGCTTGCTGGTGATAATATCCTATTTTAAGAAAGGAGAAAAGGCAAAAAGAGATCAATCTTCTTATCTGAAATCTATGAGGTGGTACAGGTTATAATTATTGGAGCTGAGGGATCAACTTCAGGTATTCTCTTGCTCTTACAAAGCATCGCTGCTTACTTTCTTAGATGATGGTTTAATCTTCCTTCAGTTTGGGCTGGGACTGTTCCACTTTTGCAGTTCCCTGAGGATGGGAAGTGGGAAGAGAATGACATAGTTCTGAAATCCTATTCTTGGTAATTTCCTCAGCAGCTCCTCTTTCACAGACAGATTGGCGTCACATCCTCAGTTGTGGAATCTTTTTTCCACCCACATTGGGCTTTTAATCGCTTTTTCAATCTGGTCAAAAATGAAGAATGCTATGAAACTATGAGATTGTGTGTGTGTGCATGTTGTGGCGAGTTCTAGGTAGACAGGCCTTTTTCTTGGTACCCCGGTGAAGCTTCTATTTTGTGGATATTGTATTTTGTGTAGTATACTAAACACACTAATGGTAGCTCAATGATGCAAATGAAAGCTGGCAGTTTTGCTCTTGGGGGAAAAAAATCCAAGAAATCAGAAACACTTTTCAAAATCTCTTCTCTGTATTCATCAGAATTTGTAGGAAGCAAGAGCACATGATTCTGTTGTGTTTGCTTCTCTTGTACAAGTTCCTCTTACACTTTATTTCCAGGCACCCAACAACATTTTCTTACTTTATAACATATGAAGTAGGGAAATTCCTGGTGACATTTTGCAAGATGGTATAATAATTGGTGAGTTTGGGAAGTGATGATGTAACAGAGTTAGGTGAAACTGCTGAAATTCTTATTCTTCCCCCATGGAATTCTGCCAACATTTTATTTACTATGATTCTGCAGAAATAATACACATCAAAATAGAAATGTCTTATTATTTGGAGAAATAGCAACTTATGTGATTGTTATGACATGGCTTGGGTTTAGAAGGCATTAGAGGAAATTTTGACTCTTTGTTGGAATTCTTGAAAGAAAAAAAAAAAAAAAACAAAGCCCTGAAGCATAGGTAAATCCAAGTGTTAGAGAAACTGCCTATAGAGGGAAGTTCCAAGAACGTAAAGGATGGGGAGAGTCTGGAGTGGGTATTAGTAACAGAGAGATCAGAGCCCATATAGTGATGTTGGCAATACGGCAGCAAGAATGTTTCCCTGAACGCTCTCCCACATTTTCAGAGATTTGCAAGATCTCAGCACTAAGAACATTTAAGTATGAGAAATACTAGCCTCCTAATACAAGCTCCAGTTCCATATGTCCTGTTCAGACCAACTGCTAGTTCCTCCACTGCTTCAATGACACCAAATCCTCCCTTATCTGGGCACCATTCCTCACTCAAATATTCAGCTGAGAGATCAGTTTTTCTTGTTTTTCCAGGAAAGCTGCAGGTGAAACCATCCTAACCCTCTCACTTCTGACCCAACTTCTAAATCTGGGGTCACTCTCATAGTACCCTCAGGGTCTGACTGGAGGGCGAAACCTCCCAGGGGAACTGGAGTCAGGCCTGTCCTTCAGTTTCTGCCTATTCTGCAGACCTGGGCATGATCATAGGTAAAGAAACATATCCTCAAAGGCTTTGTCCAACACATACTGGCTTAGCCAAGGAACACTATTCTTTGCTAAACTGAGAGTTAGGTACCCCAGGGAAATGTAGGGCAAGAGTCCTCACGAAGTGGAAAAGGAGCAGGCTAGAAGGCTAGAGAGGCTACATGAGGTGGATGGGGGACGATTGGTGAGACTCTTATGTTCATCTGATTGCAAACAAAATGTTTCAGTCACATTGAAATTCATGCTTATTTAGTGTCCAGATATAGGACATAGAAAGGAAGTATTAAAGTGGAATGCATAAAACCTGTGAAATTGTATATAAAGCTCTGTGTGTATGTGTATGTGATCCTCAAGTAAGTATGCAAACTTCCTCACCCCCACTGTTACCAAAGTTAAAACCAGTGATTACAAAAGATCATAACAGTTTAAATTGAAAGGGATTTTGCATAGTGTTTTGCTCATTTTTGTGCCTCTTTTAATGTTGTTGTTTTAAGTTTGAGTGTAATGAATGTTCAGTGTTTCATAAACATTGAAATCCTCTAGGTCTTTCTCTTCCAAAGCACCTTCCAGAGGGATCCTGGGAAACACATCATGATGGCTTAGGGTAGGGCTTGAGTGTTAAAGTGATCATCCACGTGGACGTTGAGGTGGCAGGCACACCCCTGACCTCTGGGTCTTACTTGGAGCACAAAGTTGGGAGAACCCCACGTCCCTCCATTTCAGAGAAAATGAATGAGATTCTTATTAGATCCCGGCATAGTCTCACCAGATACCTTCACTGCAGTGGCTTTCATGGCCTAAACATCCCCCCTGTAACATTTACACATCTGTTTCTTTTACTTCTCTGCATAGAGCAGCCCAGATACATAATTCAAAATGATTATAGTTTGAAAGTATTGCACAAAGATACCAGCCTGACACTTGGCAACCTTCACTGCAGCTGGGTTTGTTCTCTTCAAGCCCACTATTTTTGTTCAGTGAATAGAAGTTATATATGCAGAGCAGAGTGAGAAAACTACACAATTCTAATTGATGCGTAAAATTCTGAGGTAAGATGAGAAGCAGGAGAATAGTCAGTTTATTCTTTGAATAGATCTGTCAGTGTGAGGTCTTCTTAAGAAGTAGAATGGAAAAAAAACTTGGCAACCATTGACTGTGATGGCAGGGATTGGGAAAAAAGTTAAGAATGATTCCCAGGCTTCTGGCCTGGTAATTGGGATACATAAAAGGAAGAGTTTTTAGAGAAATCTGTTATGAATTTGGTGCATTTGTGTCCAGGTGAAGAATTTGGTGTGCAGTTCAGTACAAGGTCTGAAGTCTAAGAAGAGGGTTGAGAGTTATCAGGATACTTATAGTTCATACACCTATAAGAATTAAAGGTGAGGATTTCAAAAAAGGAAAACTGAAGATTAGTCCAAATATTTTATAAATCAAGTAAGAAAAAATCATCTTCCCAGTGACTTTAAGCTGAGGTAGGTGGAGCACATTGATGACTTTAGGATAAGCAGTTTCTGTGGACTTATTGGGACAGAAGTCATATAATATCTGATGAAGGACTGGATGGACAGCAAAGCAGAAGAGCTGGATGAAGATAGATGCTTGGATAAAGAGAAAACTTATATAGACTGATACCTGGTTTCATTTATTATTTTTTTGGTTTGAAAAGACTTGAACATAGCTAAGTGAAGACAAGAGGAAAGGACTGATAAGTTGAACAAACGAGAAAAGTGAATCAAGGGTAGAACAGGTTGGAGTAGGGAAGAGTAGCTTTCAGAGCACTGTGGTGATACTGGCCCTGGAACCTCCACCTTCTCTGACACTGGGGGAAAGAAGGATATGGGTACAGATGAGCTTGTGAATAGGTGACTGGGAATTGACAGATCTTGTATATGAGCTTAATTTTATCAGCTAAGGAAAGCAGAGATGGGCTAGGTAACATGAAAAAAGTGGCAAAAATTTGGACCTAACCACAGAGAGGAAAAGAGGGAAAGGAAACTGACTAAGGAAAACAGACAAGGTAAATTAGAGGCTTTGGGGATCCAGAGGAGAGTGGAAATCCTAACTCTGCAGAAGTACCAGTCAGCCTGCCTGTGTATGTTGCTCTTATGCTTGACTACCGGAGTATAAGTAGGAGGATGCAGATATGTTGTATTAATACAGGGAATGAATTTATAAGTCAGGAGTCATAGAAGGACAACGGGACAAAGAAGTTGGGTTTCCTAGCTAGAGAGCACAAGTAATGGACTGTGGCATCTGGGCAGAAGAAAGGAAAAATAAGCAGGAACAGACTGATGGAAAATGAAAGACTGAGATAAATGGAGTACTCAAGTTGCTTAAGTTAAAGAATAGGTAGGGCTGGAAAAGTCTGGAAAGATAGGATTGTGTGAACAGAAAATGCCTAAATTAACATATGTTTTAAATAACACTTTACTCTAGCTTTATAAATGAAAATAAGAATGTCTGATTTTAAGAGTATGAGCTCTTTAATACTTTGACAGTTTTATATGTGCCATGTTAATACTATTTTATGTTAAATACAAGCTCTTAGAAAAGAAGTTAGTATTTTCTATTTAAGCAGTTCCAACAGCTGTGATAAGCCTAAGAAAGAATTCAATATATCTTGTTTCCCTGACTTGCTCCTTTCCCCCAAATTTAAGTTAATTATAGGAAACAAATTTAACCTATAAACCTCAAGGGGACAGATCGCATCAATAAAGCCTACGGGATGAATGACTAATGGTAGCAGAGCGGACTCAGGCTGGTGGGGCATGTCGGGGAGGCCGTGCACACTGCTGTGACCCAGATTGGAGGCTGAGTTGAACCCACTTATATATGTCTGGATGTCTATGCATTCACATAAGGTGCAGGTCACCTCCATTCAAGCTAAGGCTGCTTCAGCTGTGCTTTTAGAAGAGATATTAAGAATTTAGTATGTATATGCTCTGAACACAGTTCAGTAGGGACACAGATATTTCATTTATATACCTAGTTTTGCTAAAATATATGTGTGTAAGTATGCGTATTTGCTGAAAATGCAAAGAAGATTTTGGTTAATGGATTAGAATTCCAATTACAGAGAAAATATAAGAAATTTTATTAGTCAGTAGGACTAGGGTGCTTCTCAAGAGCCCTATTCAATTTGTTTTACTCACTGGGCAGAAAAAAGATGGAGTTGACATATGTAATGACCACTAGGGCCTTGGAAAGAATAACAAAAGAAATTTGAAAAGCAAGAACAAGGATTTATCTTTGGGTCACAGGGTGATCAGACATATTAGCAAGAAGATTTTTGTCTCTTTGTCAAGTAGGGTCCAACCAGAGTGAGAATAGGGGTGCCATCTGCCCATAATAGGTGCTCAGTTAAATAACAGGTATGTTCTCACCTCCTTTCCTTTGGTGGAGTTGATGTGACTGTTTGTCCCCTCTTATGAATTCGATCTCATCATCGAATTCCCACACTCTTCGTCTGTGCTCACCAGGCCACCTAATGGTAATGTGCAAGGGAGCGAGGGGAACAGGAAATGAGGGTGATTCAGCAGAAGAAGAGCTAGAACTAGTAGTAGGTCCCTGACATGGGTGCAAAGCACCCTGCTGCCTGCCCCCAAACCACAACCCTGAGACAAGTTCCTGCTTGAGTCAGCACAGAACAAGGTTTAATAACTGTTCAATCACGTTTAATCATACAAAGTAGCAGGTACTCTTAGCTGCTTTACATTTTGATTTCATTCATTTACTACCACATAGTTCCTTACTCTTTTAAGCCTCCCATTACTTTTGTATGATTTTTTTTTTAAACTGGTGATCCAAGTCAGCATTCTTCCTAAACTAAATACAGCTGCCATCTAGCGGCTCCAAGATGCAGTAAGATTTCCTGTGGTGGCTTTGTATATAGGCCAAAGCAATCAGAGAAACTGGAAGAGAGCCTTGTGGATCTTCATGTCCAACACCCTGGGGTACAAAAGAGAAAATGAGGCCCCAGAGTGGGAAGCAACTTGCTGCAGACCTCCCTGCAGAGGGGGAGCCAGGACAACCCTTGACTGTGCTGAGCACAGACGTGAGCCTGCCTGGGCCCACCTCCTGAAGGGTGGGCATGTGTGGGATGCACGGGGGACTCCAGGGTGCCTGGTACAGTGCCTGATGCACATCGGGCTCCATGTAGGGTGAATGAGTCCTCTAGAACCACTTGGTCGACAGACTCCTTTGCTCTTCTCCATGGTGTCATCAAGCCACAGTGCTCTGTGAGCGTGATGCTGGTGCCTGGATGGCTGCCTGCTTCAGTTGGTCTCTCTGCCTCACCTTCAGCCACACTCTTCTACACCTTTTCTGGTTGAGCATCTCTTGCCCAGGATATTTTTGTGTTCACAGTGAATTTCCTGACAGGTGGCAGATGTAAGTGTCCCTTGCCAGAGAGAGGTGAATGCTCCCAGCCTGGTCCCCTCCTATTTATAATGGGCATTGGTGTCAGCCTTCTCAGAGAGGGTGCTGGGGCAGAGCTCAGAATGTGCCAGACCCACAGTAAGCAGCCTGCAGTGCAGTGCCTCCGCTGGAGGGTGGGAAGGAATAGGCTTTGAAAAGCTGCAGATGGCAAGGGTGCCAGGGGGTCAGACTGTGGGTGGCAGTTTTCTTTGTATTCCAAATAGGCTGAGGATTTCCTTTTTCTGTTTTTTTCTCTAAACTCCCCTGGAAGAAAATGGGTACAGGGAATTTGGCAGGCAGCCCCTCTGGGTAAGGGCAAGGTTTTCTAGCTTGGCCTCCATGAATGGGCTTCCAACGAGGGATAAGTTCTGAAGTCCCAGGAATTGTACAGACAAATTCTGTGTCTGTGTATGATTTGGGGGTGAGGATAGGGACATAAGGTCTCTATCTTTTAGCAACTCCCCAAAGAAGTCCTTGGCCCAAACATAACAAGGTCAAATTCATCCCAAACTCTTTGGAATGAGCAAATTTTTGGTCTTTTTTGCTCTTTGCAGGACTTCTCACTAGTACCTGATGCCATTTTTAAAAGAGTTTGTGTACACAGACCACTAATAAGTAAAATTTTACTTTCTTTGATAATGGGTGCCTATATCTTCAAGTCCCAAATGAAGCATGCAGAAAATACACATTTCTTTCAGTTTTAAAAAGTTTGAATTGATTGCTCGGTTGAGCTCCTACTCCATTCATCTGGTGGAGACTTAATCTCTGATAGGGTTTCTCTATTTCTCTCTGTGCCCCAGGAGCTTGCATCTCAATTCTGGGATGGTTGCCTACAACTGGGTACCTACTAGGACCAAAGTGATAGACATAATTAGAAGGCTTTTGCCATGTATCTTCTGTCCACAAAGGCATCTGTGAGAAGCTTCCTTCATTCCAGGGGGACCTTGGCTGGGGGCACAGACGTATCATCACTGACTTTATGTCATGTGGTCCAACCTGGCAGACCTCCCTCCCTGCCTGTTTGAGTTCCTGGCATTCTGTGGCCCTGCCCACGCACGTTAAGTTCAGTGCTCTCGCTTCTTTGCAGAAACCTTTGATCCAGGAGAGAGGGGACAGAACTTTTCTCTTTGAAGCCCAAAGTTGCCAAATCTTCCAATTCTTCATGTCATGCAGGTCTTTTTGAGGTTGAATTTTGACAGTAATTCATTTTGGGAAAGAGGAGAAATCCATGCAAGTCAAACAAAAAAACTCTTCATGGCCCAGCTCTGCCCCAGGAGCCACCACTTTGATGCCACTGCCTTAAAGCATTAGACAATAGAAATAGAAAAGACACCACAATACAAGTAGAAAAGACACCTTTTTTTCCTGCTTTTAAAGATTCTACTTCTCTCCCTGAGGACTGACTTGTGTGCCTAAGAGAAGGAGAGAAGGGCAAAGGGAAGAAATCTGGGGGCAAAATATTAGTTAATATTTCAAAAACATTGTCTTCCTACACCTTGATGTTGAGTTGAGAACAGGACTTGTTGAGAAAAACAAGTCCTGTGTTTCTGAGTGCAAACTGGTCCAACCACTATGGAAGACTGTGTGGAGGATCCTCAAACAATTGAAAGTGGACTTACCATTCGACCCAGCAATCCCACTACTAGGAATCCAGCCAGAGGACATGAAAACATTAATTCAAAAGGACACATGTACGCGCATGTTCACTGCAGCCCTGTTTACAATTGCAAAGAATTGGAAACAAACCAAATGCCCCAAAACAGATGATTGGCTAAAAAAAATGTGGTATATATACACAATGAAATACTACACATCCATCAAGGACAAACACATGTCATTTGCAGCAACCTGAATGGAACTAGAAAGACTCATATTAGCAGAAATAAGTCAAAAAGAAAAAGAGAAGTACAGGATGGTCTCACTTATATGATGGATATAGGGAAAAACAAACAAACAAACAAATAAGAAAGAATGAAAACAACCAATGGGACTGAACCATGGAGCGAGAGAGGAGGAGAGGGAAGAAGGTGAGGGAGGTGAAGAGCACAAAAGATCAGGATGGTTAACAAATGTTAGTGAAGTGGGAAAGCCCCGGGCTACACAATAATGGACTAATGTAATATAAATATAAATATACATATATATGCAAAAAAACCCAAAACACATTTACCAGATATCGGAAGAGAAGAACGGGCCATCAACTGAACATCAACTTAACCAACCAACAAATCGCAGAAAAATGGGAGATGGAGTTACTGGAGGGGGAATACGGAGGGGGGGTAACGGAGGGAGGAGGAGGTATCAATTAATGCACAAATGTGACAAATCAATAAAATGAATTTTTCAAATAAAAAAATTTTAAAAAATGCAACATGTGATCTTAAACTTGAAAAAAAAAAGTATTTCTTTTATGTTAGCAAAAAAGCTTATGACTGCACAATGTATCTTTAATATGGCAATACTGCCCAGCAAATATACTCAGTGGAATTGTGAAGCTTTAGATTGTGTCTCTATGTGATTGTTGAATCCAGTTCCTAAGATTAGATCAAAGAAACATGACAGCTAAAATCTTAAGGGACAAGTGACAGGATCTGGATCACCTAGCAAGGCCTGGCAGTAAAATTTGGTTCTCTCACTCCCTTGCTTTTTGTGTCTTGTGCTCCTCTTGGACAAGCCAAAGTCCAGGGCACTGCATAGTCCATTGGATGGAGTGAGGTGAAAAAGGAGGGTAGTGCTGGAACGCAGTGCTTAAAGAGGGAAGATCCAAGAGGCCATGGCCCTAGAAATCAAATCCAAGGAGACCCCAACCCAAAAGCAGGAATCACCACAAGAGACTCAGGAGGAAGGAAGACTGAATGAACAAGCAATGAGAAACCAGAGGAATCAGGTAGCAGGAAAATAATAAGCAGCAGGCAAGACCCAGCATCATCATCTGACCTGGACTTCAAGGCAACAATGATACTTTGTACCTCTAAAGGAGATTTTCACTGGGGAGGTCATTCTCAAAACATAATTTCCAATCAATTGCCCCCTCCTTAAGATTTTCTGGAGACTCCCTGTTGACTATTGGATAAATTCTAACATTTTACACTAGATCTTTGATAACGCCCCATGTATTTTTCTTATTTCAACATCATTACCCAGCCTATGTATGCTCTAGTCCAATAGTTTTCCAGCAGAACTGTGATTTGAAGATGCTTCAGAATTTTCTTGAAGGTTGACAATCACACATTGCTGGGTCCCCAATCCCAGAATTTCTAATTCATTAGATATGAATTAGGACCTGAAAATTTAGATTGTTTTCATGTTCCCAGATAATGTCAATGTTTGAGGTACTATATTTTGAAAACTACTGTTGCGGATACTTGGTGGTATGCTTTCTGGGTCTGTAGCATCAGCCTTACCTGGGAACTTGTTAGAATGCAGGTTCCCAAGGCAACCCCAGACCTGCATTAAAATCAGAATCTGCGTTAAAAAGATCCTCAGGTGATTCATTTGACATCAATATTTGAGAAGTACCATTCTAGCTTAATTGTTCTGTTTTCCAGCTACCCCCTTCACATCACCAAGAGAGCTTTACAATTTCTTGCAGGCCTGTGCACTACCCTTAAAGATGTTGATTTAATTGAGCTGGTGGTAGTGAAGTGCTTTCTGTAGTTTTAAAAGCTCTCCTGGTGGTTCCCACATGCGGAACAGTGGAAGATGATTACCTTCTCATACGGAGCCACCTCCAAACAGAATGCAGCTGCCCTCTCCTTAGCCTCCAAAGAAATTTGTCATTCTTTGAAACCCAAGTCGCCAAACCTATACAAAGGTGTCCTGGAATTTTCCCCCAGCAAGATTCTCTACTCTCTTCTTCGGAGTCTGCTCTTATTGTACATAGGTCACATCGAATGACAATTAAGTGTTTTTGTCACTAGGGGGAAACTAAGCTGTGACTAAGCTGAGACTAAGCTCATCAGAGCAGGGAATCTTGTTTATGTTTTTAGCTGCAGAGTCTAGCTTTCATATAGTTGGCTCTCTATTTCTAGTTAGTGATGGAATGCACAAATGAATTATATCAAGCTTTAAGAACTAAGTAAGTATCCTTCAGAAGTCCTCTGTCTCCAGTTATCCCCACCAGAAAATTTCCCCTAACCCTGACATTTCTTAACTGTCCACCCAAAAGGGGAAAAAGTCAGCAAACAGCAAAGACTCCAGAAATAGATGCAAGCATAATAGGCCTATGCTGGCTATCTCAGAAGGAATTGTTGGGAATCGACTGTAAGATCCATAAAGGTAGGAATTTTTGTTAGTTTTTGTTCTTGCAAACAAACTCAGTGCCAAGAGCTGTGCCTGACATCTGGAAAGGGCTAGGTTAAGTGAATGGGTGTTGAGTAAGTAGTGATTGATTGTAACTTTTTTCTTTTCCATTATTGCTCCTGTTCCAGTGATGCTGGGCTGTGTTTTGAATGCTGTTCCTAACCCCACGATTGGGTCACGAGCAGCTGCTCCTAAGGATGATTCCACTTTGGAAGTTAGTTAATTCCAATTAACTAATTAATACAGTATTTTTAGGCAAAATGTGGATTAATCTTCAGTAATATCCTAAATGATTCTTAGAGATGTGATAATTTTAGAATGACTAAATACAGTACCATCATCGGAACCTAAGATTTCATCCTTACCTCAACACACACACACACACACACACACACACACACACACAAAATCATACCACAAAGGAAGTGCCTGATTCACATGGAGTCATTGAATAATGAGCATCAGCAGCATTTGGTCAACCAGGATTCTACATTGTGTTTTGCCTGTAAGAACTCAGAAGCATGTCTTGCCCAGTGGGTTGGGTCAGTACTGAACTTGGCCGTCACTTGATGACTATTTGTCTTGCTGAGTCACTGACAGAGATTGACATAATTTTGGAGCTGGAAAGGATCTTAGAGATCATCTGCTTTAGCACTACACATGTGATGGACGAGGAGGCTTACATCAGAGACTTGTCGCTTGCCTGAAGTAACATAGCTCATTAGTTGCTGAAGAAGAATGTCAACTGGTGCCTTAACTTCTGGTCACCCATATTTTCTGTTTGCCTTATTACCAGTTCTAGAATCTGCCTTATGCTGGGTCTGAGTTATTTAATATAGAAATGGAAAGTATTCTCCTTATGACAAAAAAGGGACTTTAAAAGAGAGCTATGATGCCTTAGAAATCAACTCCTTTAGGTTAAAAATGAATTTAGAAATGCACTGGTCTCTGATTGAAAGAACAGATTTTATATGTATGTCTATGTTTTTATATGTGTATACATGTGTGTGTGTGTATATATATATATATATATATATGTCTTTGTTATTTAACCAAATTGATTTATTCACTGTTTCCTATATACCTTTGTTTGTAGACTAGTCTTTCCTCCATATCCTGGTTAATCTCCATGCAATCACATCCCATGTTTTTCCAAATCTAGTAAAATTTCTCTCCTCTCTAAACGTTCTGCCTCTCTTCATGGAACAGTGTTCTCTCTTTCTTTAGTCTCTTAACCTTTGTTAGTAAATCACGTTTAATAGTCATATATTAATCTTACTGTGTTTTAGAAAAATATACTATTAGCCTGTGGGATTCATGATTTCACAGTGGTTTCTTAAATTTAATTGAAGGTTATATCAGTTCATTATTGTTATATGAAAACTACCCCAAATCTTAGTCACATAGAACAAAGAATACTTGCACTTATGATTCTATGGGTGGGTAGTTTGGGCTATGTTCAGTCAGATGGGTCTTTTATATTCCTTTATTTGTCTGTGATCAGCCACAGCTTTGTAAGTGGTTGGACCTCTGGGGTTGACTGACTATCAGTTGGAACCCTACTGTTCTCCTCCAGATGGTCTTTCACCACCATCCCCAGGAGGCTTATAAAGTTTTCCTTATGGCAGAGCCAAGGGTCCAAGAGATATGACAGAAACATGCAAGGCCTCTTGAAGTCACTTGGGATAGACATATATGCTTTCTGGTTCATGCCATTGGCTCAATCAAGTCACAAGGCCAGTTCTTCTGTCTAAGTAGGAGATGTGTAAGTGAGCTAAGTCTCATTGCAGGGTGGGGGGCATGGATATGGCGAAGGGAACAGACACTGGTTGTAATTGATATATCAGAAAAGTTAGTTTAAAGAAAAATCCATGTAGTAAGAGACTATACTAGACAGTAAAGGTGTTGCTCAAATGGCTAACTACAGATCCAAATAATCCAACTGACAATCACTACCATGTAGCAATTGTGGTTACAATTAGGGTAATTAGAATAACACATTTCTTATATCTTGATCTTTATTGCTTGAATTTTTAAAATTCTAGAAGTCCCCCCCACTTCAGATCTGAGGATTAGAGTATGTGTGAGAGAGTGGGGGGAGGGGTTATGTTGGGATAAAGGAAGATCCTTAGAGCATCTCACAAAATGTTGTCTTTCATCATGACCATCAGGCAGTGATGTCACTGAGGTGGAACCTGGGTTGACCCAAATTTATCCAGACAGCCTGCATTCTTCTATTGTGCTGCTAGTTTGGGGAGATATTCAACATTTTGATCAAGTTATTCTGATTTCATCTTTGTAATACAGCCAGCAAAATGTTGCTAGCAAGACTATAAATATGAAAATTAGTAATACAAGAATGGACATCTTCCCCCTATTCCTGAGCCTTACCCTAGAGTTGAGACAAGGAGTGAGGTGAACCAAGTCCTATTAAATGGTTGACAGTGAGCCAGGAAGCTAACCTGGGCTTCAGGCTGAAATGCTAAAATTAAATCAGAATACATTGGAAATATGGTTGCTATTAACACCGATTTCCATAAGCAACTTCTTATATAACTAAAAAATGCAAATTCATCCACTCTTGCTGAGGGAGACAGCATAATCAAGTTAAGCTTACAAATGAAAGAAAAAGAGAAAAATAGGGAAGGAAGAAAGAAAGAGAAAAGGAAAAAAGATACAGAAAGGGAAACAAAGCTTCTGATAAAGGAGACCCTAACTAGTCAAGTGCTTTCCCAGTGTCAAGAGAGCCATGATGTTGACGATCCCGAGACCTCGCAAATAAGAGACTGTTGAATATTGATGTATTTGTTTCCTAGGGTTGCTTAATAACGTACCACAAGCAGAGCAGTCCAGAACAACAGAAATGTATTGTTTCACAATTCTGGAGGCTACACATCTGAAATTCAGGTTTTGATATAGCCATGTTCCCTCTAAAACAGATATGATGAGAATGTTCCTTTCTCTCTCCTAGTTTCTGGTCATTTCAGGTGTTCCTTGGCTTGTGGCTCCAGAACATCAATCCTCCACTGTCACATGTCTCTTCCTGCTGTGCATACCTATCTGCATGTCTAATTTTCTCTTTTTATCAGACTTCAGTTATAATGGACTAGAACCTATGATAGTGACTGGTTGTAATTTGATTACCTCTGGAAAGATCCTGTTTTCAAATAAGGTCACATTCTGAGGTACTGGAGGTTAAGGTTTCAACATATCTTTTTAGGGGACACAATTCAACTACTTACCTGGAATGGATCATTTGTTTCAGTGTCTAAATTGTAAAGTTGCTTCTTATATATATACGCTTTAAATATAGTACTCAAGAAATTTTCTGGTTTCCCCCCAAAATCACAAAGGAAATAAAGAAAACAAAACTTACTAAAAAAATTGGCAAGTGTGTTACAGACATCAGAAAACCTGAAAAAATAAGTCGTTAATGTATTTTGAGCAAAGTTATTTACATTTACACAAGGTGTCACCAGTTATTATTATTAGTGAAGATTAAGTGGCAGTCACTAATCATGAAAGATGCAAAAGTAGTGAAATGAGGGCAATTTCAAAAATACTAAACTGCCTTTCATCATCACTATATATCAGAAGTGCTTTATCTTTGTAACCCACATATACTGAACTTCCTTCTGGCCCTATCCCAGAGGATGATTAAAAAATATAATCCAGGATTAGGATAGAATAATATAATTGCATAATTGCAAGCACATTAGGTATTTTCAGTATCATTTGACAAAATGTCAAGTAAAAGGACACCCTTAATAAATACTAATAGTTTAGGAGATAATATAATATGCACCTCATGAGACACAGGAACTCACACACAATGCTTATATACACATCAGACAGTGGTGTCTGAAGTGAATGACTCCTCTCTGTATTCCCTCCAAACTTCTTTTCTTCCCAGCTGTATTGGGAAATGATTGGCATGCAGCACTGTGTAAGTTTTAAGGTTTGATGATTTGATTTACAGATGTTGTGACTTGATGATCACAGCAACCCAGTCAACATCCCTCATCTCATACAGGTGCAATAAAAAAGAAAAAACCAGAGAGAAGGGAAAAAAGAATCCTTGTAATGGTAACTCTTAGGGTTTTCTCTCAATAGCTTTTCTATGTATCATATAGCGCAGTGATCATGTTGCACATAACACCCCTAGTGCTTGTTTAGAACTAGAGGTTGGTGCCTCTGACCATCTTTCTCCATCCACCTCCCCTCATCCTTTGCCTCTGGTAACCACAAGTCTGATCCCCACCTTTTGTAAGATTTCGCATCTGAGTGAGGTCATACAGTATCTGTCTTTTTCCAATTTGTTTCACTCAGGATAATGCCTTTAAACCCACCCAGGTTGTCACAAATGATAGGATTTCCTCTCTTTTTAAGGACCTGATAATCCAATATGTATATGCATATATATATGTATATACGTATATATATATATATATATACGTATATATGTATATATATATATATATATATAATATGTATATATATGCCACACTTTCTTATTCCTCTCATTCACTGATTGGTACTTAGTCTGTTTCCATGTCTCGATTATTATAAAAACTGTTGCCATGAACACAGGAGTGCAGATATCTTTCAAGTTTATGGGATTTTTTTTAATACTCTCCTCCTCCCAATACTGATTTGGTATTTCATGTGTTTAGTTTTCTGCTCCTTCCAGATCTGTCTGGCCCTTTGTTATGGAGAAATAAGCAAGTCTGTGATTTCTTTAGTAATTTCCCCACTTCCCATGCCTGTCTCCCAGGTACGGCAGAGCAGAGGAAAGCTGGAATGCCCTTCCAGAAAATCAAACTCTATCCCTTGAGTAAAGGAGATGTGAGAGGACATGAATACTTGCACATTAATATTTTGTCTGTTGCTGCATATCATTTTTTTTGGTGGTGTACATTTTTAATATAAAGTGAGTGATGTGCTGTTTTATTAATAGAAGTCACTATCTCCCCACAGCCATTAAATAAACACTGACCCAATGTCTGGATGTTTTAGAATATTCCTGCGACTTAACACCAATTATTTCCCCCGAGTGGGGAGATGGAGGGCTTGGGAAGGGCTTGGGAAGGAATGCTTTTGTGATCAAAGGTGATAGGTTGTTGATAAAGGGGAACAAGGTGGAACAGCTTGGAATCCAGTGTGAAAAGGTGATGACTGAGAGATGTTGAAACATCAACGAAATGATTAAAAGCATGGAAAGTATGTGGATATTAGTACAATTCTTTAATCCCACGATGTTAGAAAGAACTGAAGGGGTGTGTTAGAACAAGTGTGTGTTTAGAACAAAAAGAGAGGTATAATGTCAAATAGCAACTTTAAGGTTCAACTTAAGTAAAGTTTTAGGCTGTTAAAAATGGGTTTAACCCTTTTGACAAACAGAAGAGAGAATGGAGGTATTACTATTCCAGACTTCAAACTATACTACAAAGTCGTAATACTTAAAACAGCATGGTACTGGTACAAAAGCACACAAACAGACCAATGGATCAGAATTGAATACCCAGAAATAAAACCACACATATATGGCCAACTAATCTTTGACAAAGGGCAAAAAACATACTCTGGAACAAGGACAGCCTCCTTAGTAAATTGTTCTGGGAAAACTGGATCAAACATGTTAAAAAATGTACCAGGACAACACCCTCACACCCTGTACAAAAATTGACTCAAAATGGATAAAGGACCTGGAATTGAGACCTACAACCATAAAATACATAGAAGAAAACCTGGGTAAAACCCTTCATGAATTTCACCTCAGAAATCCATTCTGGGATACAACTATGGCCAGCAAAAAAATGAAGGAAAGCATAAACAGCTGGGACTATATCAAACTAAAAAGTTTCTGTACAGCAAAAGAGACAATAAACAAAACAAAAAGAAACCCAACTGACTGGGAGAAGATTTTTGCCCTCCAGACAAGTGACAAGGGTCTGATTACAAAGATACACAAAGAGCTCTTACTCTTCAACAAAAACAAAGCAAAAAACCCAGTCAAAAAATGGGGAGAACTAAAAAGACACTTCACCAAAGAGGAGATACAAATGGCTAATAGGCATATGAAAGAATGCTCCACATCACTAATAATCAGGGAAATGCAAACTAAAACCACACTGAGATACCATCTTACACCAGTAACAATGGCCCATATAAATAAAATAGACAACAACAAGTGTTGGCGTGAATGTGAAGAAAAAGGAACTCTCTTACACTGCTGGTGGGAGTGCAAACTGGTCCAGCCACTATGGAAGACTGTGTGGAGAACCCTAAAACAATTGAAAGTGGACTTACCATTTGACCCAGCAATCCCACTACTCGGAATCTACCCAGAGGACATGAAAACAGTAATTCAAAAGGACACCTGTACGTGCATGTTTATTGCAGCTGTTTACAATTGCCAAGATTTGGAAACAAACCAAATCCCCCCAAACAGATGATTGGCTAAAAAAAAAATGTGGTACATATACACGATGGAATACTACACATCAATCAAGGAGGACAAACATTTGTGATTCGCAGCAACATAGATGGAACTAGAAAGACTCATATTAGCAGAAATAAGCCAAAAAGAAAAAGAGAAATACAGGATGGTCTCACTTATATGATGAATATAGGGAAAAACAAACAAACAAGTAAGAAAAAATAAAAACCAATGGGACTGAACAATGGAGCAAGAGAGGAGGAAGGGGAAGAAGGCAAGGGAGGGAAGAGCACAAAAGATCAGGATGGTTAACAGGTGTTAGTGAAGTGGGAAAGCCCTGGAGTACACAATAATGCAATATAAATATAAATACACATATATATGCAAATTAAAAAAATTAAATTAAATTAAAAAAAAGAACAACCGTCACAGAGATAGTTAACATTCTCTGTGGACATCTCTTCTATCCTATTCCCCATTATACAGTCCCAGAAATAATAATTAGTACAATGGATTTGATGTTTGCCATTCCAGTGGTATTTGAAACTCTTAAATCACACATCAGTAAATAATATATTATTTTGCATGGTTATAATTTTGTAATTATGGTATTGTAATAAGTATACCTATCTATGTAACTTGCTTTCTTCCTACAAATTCCAAAAATTATTTTTAAAAATCTCCTAACTAGGATATTGGAGAACATCCCCATTTGTTACCTCTGTAATTGTATCTAAATTTCATGTTGTCTTAAAGTTTTAAAACTTGTAATATTTGTCATATTGATATTTTGTTGTATCCTAATTTCTATACTAACATCTTGTTGTATCCTAATTTTTCAGAAATGTTGGAACTTCGGTCTGGAGCAATAACAAGTCAGTTGAACTCTAGATTCTTCAGTGTTTATTGATAGATATTAAGATTTTTAAATATCAAGATATCACAAGAGAAAAAGGTTCAACCAAGCACAACTCAGATTAAAGTTTGTAGGTTGTAGTAGGCATCTATTCTGCCATGCTCACTTTCTTAAACTCCAGCTTTACCTTCAGGGTATAAAGACCCTAGTTAACAACAACAAACCACGTTGCAGGTAAGGGTGGCGTATGACCTCCAGCTGATGAGAGTCAAATGGAAGCCACTGGATGGGAGAACCCTGAAAAGGTTTTTCAAGGATGCTCATGTGTGTGACATGTGCTTTGAGTTTTGTCAACTTTTACAATATTCCCTCTTTCTATCTGGATTAAAGACTGCATACATCTCTCTCTTACAGTTCAATGCATTCTTAGCTGAATCATGTTTCATACTTTTTTCCATTCTCATGTCACTGGTTTCCAAGGGGAAGGAAACCCACAAAAAGTATCAAGAAAATTGGAGCTTTATCACAATCTTTGTGATATTATTTGAGAAATTATTTCTCAGTGTGAGGCATGGCCTAAAAAATATCTTGTCGCACTAATAGAGGTAATGCAATAAAGCCAATAAATGTGCTATGACCCGAAAACATCTAAGAGAATTGGCATTTTGAGGGCTTTGCATCTGTAGGCCAATGGGCCCTCTTAACCCAACCAATTCAATACTTGTAAGCAGGCATAGCCTCCGTGACAGATTTGTAGAGCTTTTCAGTAAATAGCAGAGAGAAAGATAGACCAAAAATTGATGGCTGGGATAACAATGCTGGGAGTCACAGGTTGCAACAAGTAAAATCAAAATCTGCAATGGAGGCTCAAAAGAAAATTGACATTTTCAAAAACTGGATCCATAATGTGAAGATATTTGTCTTAGATAATCCTAGAATATAAAAGGCAAAGAGTGAAAAAGATAAGAGAGACTATGTTAGATGTGAAGTACTGAAATAAGACAAGTGAAAATATGTATGTGAAGTTAGAAAGGAAAAATGTATTGGTAACTTTTCCTGAGTTAAAAAACTCAGATCTGAAAATCACCACAGGGGAATCAAGTTAATTATATCTTATCTACATGGTATACTGGTCTTCAGTAATTTAAAATAATATTTATGAAATGCCTTAATATAGACGATGAAATAGTAAAAATGCGGGAAAAGGCAGAATGCAAATCCCCTGCATAGTGTGTTAGAATAATGCTGGCACTGAAACAACTAAGGTCTCAAAGTTCAGGGATTTAACATGACAAAAATACATTTCTCACTAACAAAACAAGTGAATGCGTGTGTTTAGTGGGTGATCGTCCACGTGTGGAAGGCTCCTTCTAAACCCTTTCCATTCAGAGTTAGATGAGAAAGAGCGTTTGGGGAAGGCATACTTTGCTCTTAAGTTGACACTTACCACTCTACTTTCTTTTGATAAAACAGTCACGTGGCCACACCTAGCTGCAAGGGAGGCTCAGACATGCACTCCAGCTGTGTGTCCAGGAGGAAAACGCAATGACTTTAGTGAACACGGAGCTGTCATTGCTTCATATCGTTTCAGTTGTAAAATTGATAGACATAAGACTGGAAGGAAATAAGTTTAGAGGACTTTTAATTGGTCCTTTGGGCAATGGAATTAAAGTGATTCTCCTGTACTTCTCTATTCCTGTCTGTACTTCAAAATAATTTCTTTTGCAGGAGTGTGAATTATTTAAAGGACCAGGAAAAAACAGCATTGTCAAGTACTAAGAGACTTAAGACTAAAACTAAATTATGCTTTTAAGAGAGATAAAAGAGCAAGAGGAACATCTACAGCTCTTCACGGAATGGCTCACACATCAAACAGTGCTGTTTCACATACTTTTCCGTCACCGGGTATAGGGTATTGGGCCATGAATTTTGACTTTGATGAAAATTAAAATATTATTAAAATTCAAAATTGTTTTCAAATTTTCCCTTTTACTACAACATAGTTTGTTTTTGCTTGTTTGTTTGTTTGTGTTTGTTTTTAGAACAATAGCTATGTTCTGATATAAACAGACTTGGGAATTTTATTTATTTTATTTATGTATTTAGAGACTAGATCTCACTTATGTTGCCCGGGCTAGTCTTGAACCTGCTGATTCAAGTGATTCCTAGCCTCAGCCTCACAAGTAGCGGGGATTGCAGGGTATGTTATGTTAGCACACAAGTTAGAAAGAATAACAATTTCAAGAATTCACTGTCCCTTCACCTTAGTCTGTGTGTCAATTAAAGGGCTCTGCATTCCTAGGGTAGAACATAGGTCTGCACACATTTGTATCTACATTGAACCACTCCCCCCTACTTTCTTTCTGAAAGAGAAAAGTATAGGAAATGCTCTAATAACAGCTGTCATGATCATTGCTGTTGTTTGATTATCTCTGCGAAATAACTATGTGTTCCTAGGCAGCCCCATTCAGAACTTCTTTGGGGTAATTTGACATAGCACATTTTTATTGTAGGAAGAAACCTAACAATGCCAATGTGTTGAAATTGTTAATGCATATTTTATAATTCTAGGGCTTATGGGGTCACATTGGGTGTTTATAATCCCTGGGGTACAACTTGAAGAAGAAAGATGGAATCTTACCAAGAGCAATGTAGAAATTTTGGAGAAGTGTATGGTTTGCAGTTACAATGGAAAAGGATCCTCTGCAAATCCAAATCCAAATCTTATGCCACTACATTAACATATATACACAGAATGATTGATAAGTTTTAAAGTTGATTATTTTGTACATGAAAGGGGAGAAGGAAAGGAAAATTTGCCTTAAAACTGTTGTATAATATTTTTAATCCCTATTTTTCCTTTCAGATTAAAAGGTAGAATCTGCTAGTTGTATAGAACTTTTAAAATTTTAATACCTTATTGCCATAAGAATTTTAAAGTGCAGTAGAATACAATACAGCTAATATGTTATACTATGTACAATATGCCAGGCACCATGCTAAACACTTGATAGGTATGAACAATTCTGGTCTTCACAACACTTCATCAGGTAGGTCTTGTTAATCCCATTAATAGATGGGAAAACTATGTTATAAAGAAGTTAATTAGCATGCACCACTTGTCCTAGAACCAGAAGTTTATCTAGGCAGACTGACTTCAGAGCACTCACATCTAAGATCACCCATTAGTTCTTCAAATAAATGTTTTCTGAGGCAGCTTTTTAGACCAGATAGGTTACATTTTGATATATATAATATCTTCCCTTTATGATGTTTTGAAGATCATTTGAATGTTTTTTAATACATTGTTAACCGATTTTTGTGATTATCAAAATAAGAAATGAAATGGGATCTTTAGATTTGTTTCTATATATGGATGAGAAATCTGTACTTTCTTATCTTCTCATCTCCATATGTGGTCTTTGTTAATGTTGTGTGGCATTCACTTGAATTAAATTGTTTTTATATTTTATATTATTTTTTCCAGATTATAGTTTATTCCTTCTTATGCGAGCTTATAATTTTTTAGATTTCAGGCTGTCAGTGTTACCTACTCTTTTTCATCTGTTTTGACTTAATTTTTATATGCCTTTGAAGTTGTTTGCTTACTTGTTCCCTTGCTTTTTAAGAGGAAAAATGAGTAAAAAGTTTTAACTCCTCACAGATATGAAACTTTTTGGTTGCCTTCAGATGTATTTGCGTGAATTTTAAAAATCTCTTTTAAATACTCTGCAAATTCTATTGTGTTCTGACAATGTCACACAAAAGGAGCCTGGCTGGGACCTGCCTGGTTTTCTCTTCTTAACATACATCTTTCTTTTTAATTAAATGTCTATAAAGCTTTTCCTTAATCCATATAAACCTAAACTTTTCTCAAAATATGTCTGTGTATATATCTTATTTCCAAATAGAGGGAGAAAATGCTGTTAGGTACCCCCTAGACACAGACCCAAGTCTCAGGTCTAATTTGCAATGAATCTACTAACCAGCCAGGACTGTAGCCCCCTGTAGCAACAAAGAAGAGAACAGTCCTGACCTTCAGGGAAGAGGGGTTTTTATAGCAAAGCAGACTTACAGAAGCAGAATTGCAAGTTAAAAATGAAGATGTGAGTCATACAGCATTATATGCTTCTTTTTGTAGCCATCTCCTGAGTGTAACAAACACTTGAACCTTGGGAGCTCTACTTCAAGGCAAGAATTTAACCCTACATTGAAATCATTTCAGTTAAGATGTGGAACCAGGCAAGGAGGCCTGCTCTCACCTCTACTTTTAAACATAGTAGTGGAAGTCCTCGCTGGAGCAGTAAGGCAAGAGAAAGATATAAAAGGAATACAAATAGGAAAAGAAGAAATGAAGCTGTCCTTGTATGCAGATGATATAACACTTTATGTAGAGAACCAAAAAAAATCCACAGAAAAACTAGTTGAAACAATAAACCAGTTCAGTAAGGTAGCTGGGTACAAAATCAACACACAAAAATCAGTGGCCTTATACACAAAAAATTAGAATAAGACATTTTAAAAAAACACTCCAGCTGGGTGTGGTGGCACACGACTATAATCCAAGAGCTGGGAGGCAACAGGACAGAGATCGCTTGAGTTCGCAGGTTGGAGACTACCCCAGGCAACATAGGAAGACCTGGTCCTCGCAAAAGCAGCTGGGAGCAGTGGCTGGCTGGTGCCTGTAATCCCAGCTATCTGGGAGGCTGAGGTTGGGGATCGCTTGAGTCCGCGGGATTGGGACTACCCCAGGCAACATACTGAGACCTAATCTGAAAACAAACAAACAAACAAAAAACAAAAAAAAACAAAAAAAAAAACTCCATTTACCATTGCACCAATGAAAATTAAATACCTGGGGATAAACATAACAAGAGACTTGAATAAATTATACAAAGAAAACTATAAAACATTGTTAAAAGATTCAGCTATTTTTTGGGAGGAAAATGGAAGCCTGATGATAATGGCTGCGGCAGCCTAGGGTTTGTGGCCTTACACCCAGGCTGGTGAACTCATAGCTAAGCATGCGTAAACTGATGGTGTGTGCGCTGAAGGAGTTTAAAGAGTTTGCAGATTTGAATTTTGTGTTGGAGCTTGTTGTATCTTGTTTGATTCAGGTGTTTTTAGAGAGGTCGTGAGTGAGGCTTGAGAAGATGCACCTGCTGTTAGTTCCTGTTTTACTTTGGAGATTTTCTACTGTCTAAAGAGCATGCTGAAAGAAGAACACCAAGTCCTGGACCATGTGTTTGGAAAAAGCTGGAACAGACACCAAAGGAAGAAAAGAGGAATATCCTGCTTTTTCAACACATAATGCTTAAAAAATGAAGGAAAACATAGACACCTGGGACTACATTAAATTAAAAAGCTTCTTTACAGCAAGAGACAATAACCAAAGCAAGAAGAAACACAACCGAATGGGAAAAAAATTTTGCCCTCCATACAAGTTGTAAGGGTCTGATAACAAAGATCCACAAAGAACTCACACACAACTTCACAAAAACAAAGTAAAAATCCCAATCAAAAAATGAGTAGAGAGCCCTGCCCACACGTCCAGTTCAGCCATGCTGCCGGGCACTGAACCCCCAGCCATCCAGCCTGCGGCACTTCTTTTGGGGTTTGGGGAGTGCAAGGTAGGGAAGGCTCTGCTACCTGCCAGGGTGGTGGGGAGCGGCTGGGGTGCCCCCCCATGCCATCACCATACTACAGTGAGTGGGGAAGGGGGGGTAGCCCCGCCCACACACCCAGTTCAGCCATGCTGCCGGTCACTGAGCCCCCCCTCCCCCCTGCCAGATGCAAGGGCCAGTGGGGGGGTGGGGGGACTTGGAGGCGGAGGGTAGTAGGTAGTAGGGGTCATTCCCTCTGGTCTTTTCCAAATCCAGTCAATCCTTATCAGAAGCAACTAAATCAGTGATTCAACGGCAGTTGCACATGAATACAGAGGTGAAAAACAAAGAAATATTCCAGAACAATGAACATGTCAGATTCATGGGACACAGGACTATAAGACTGATTATAGAGATGAACTATCTCAGAAATATAACCACTGTGATTCTCAACGATGGGAATGGAATTTCCCATTCAGAGATGCCTTCAGCATGATCAAAGGACCCTCCCACTTTAGGGGGTGAGGAAAGCCACAGAGACAGGCAGTGGCCCCACCATGAACCAGACCAACCATCAGCCAGGGCCTATCTTGATGAAAAAAAAATTGGTGCACAAACTTTGGCCGGGAGAAATGCTCCCAACACCAGCAACCAGAACTACAAAACAAAGAAGGAGCAAAATATAAGAGAAGATGGGCCAGAGCAACTGACCAGAAAGGAGGAGGCACTGAAAGAACACAATCATGTGTGAACTGGTGGCCAGCAGCAAAAAGATACTTGGAAAACTAAGCACAGGCTATTGTGTCCCAGGAAACCATGTCCACACAGGACAAAAGGACATTGCTACAGGAAAGAAAAGGAAGAACCCAAGGGACTAAAAATTAAACTATAAATGGAAGTGAAAGAAGAGATGGAGAGACCGCGGGGGGTGGGGGGGGGAGGGAGAAGGAACACCCAAAAGGCAAATTTAAACAAAACTTATTCAATAAAATATATATTATTTTTTAAAAAATGAGAACTAAAAGGGCAGTTTTCCAAAGAGGAAATACAAATGGTCAACAGGCATATGTAAAAATGCTCAACATCATCAATAATCCCCTGATTATTATTGCATTTCCCTAAATGCAAATCAAAACCACAATGAGATACCATCTTACACCAGTAAGAATGGCCCATATCAAAACAACGGGCAACAAGTGCTGGTGTGGATGTGGAGAGAAAAGAACACTCTTACACTGCTGATGGGAATGCAAACTGGTGCATCCATTATGGAAAGCTGTGTGGAGGACCCTCAAACAATTGAAAATGAAACTACCATTTGGTCCACCAATCCCACTTCTGGGAATCTACCCAAAAGTCATTCAAAACACTAATTCAAAAAGACACCTGTACTCAGATGTTTATTGCAGTACTATTTACAATAACCAGGATATTTACAATAACAATTTACAATATTTATAATAACCAGTACTATTTATAATAACCAGGATTTACAATAACCAGCACTATTACAATAACCAGCACTATTTACAATAACCAGGATATTTACAAAAACAACCCAAATGCCCCAAAACTGATGAATGGTTGGAAAAGTGTGGTATATTTGCACCATGGAATATTACTATGTGATCAAAAAAGACAAATATGACACATTTGTGATAACATGGGTGGACCTAGAAGCAGTCAGGTTAGTACAAATAAGTCAGAAAGAAAAAGAAACCAGATGGTCTCACTAATAGATAGGATATAGGGATAGCAAATAAAAGGCCAAGAAAAAGTCAAAATAAGCTAACAACAGAACTGGGACAAGCACTAGGGAGGGGGAAAAGGGAGGGAGAAATCAGGGAAGGGACAAGCACAAGAAGATCAAAATGAAGTTTCACAGGTGATAAGGTGAAGGGAGAACCCCAGGGAATACAATGATGTAATATATATAAGGGAATATAATGATGTAATATATATACATATATACACATTTGTAAACAGTAAAATGATTAATAAAAAATATAGTAAAAAAAAATTTAACCCTACATGTCACTATGATCTAGTGTATGTGTTAGGAAATGGTCTATGTCTGACTTCAGTACCTATTTCCCTGTGAGCATTCCTCTGCTTCAGAAGCATCATACTTAAGGAAGCAAATCCCTTTCTTTATACAATGGGTTTTGGTTGTGGGTAAACCAATGATTTTGAACAATATGCATAGGAATCTCATACACAAAGGGAGCCATTTTGATTTTTAACCATTATACTCCATCAGTTACACACAGAGAGGAAGTCTCCTTAAGCCCATACATCCCAATTTACCATGAGCAGCCTAGATCAATGAGACCTTTCCTGACAACTGTATCCTCTAGATAAGGAACCTTATAAAATTACCACCACCATGTTTACAGTGAGATCTGGTTGAGTTCATTTATTTCCCTGGATCAAGAAGGAGTCAATTCTTCCTTTCCTAACTTTCAAACTCCAGTGTTTTTCAGCACAGAAAAAAATTTTTATTAGGTAATTTATTTATATATAAATTTTGCATCTTTGTAATCCCTGGGGTTCATTCCCCCACCCTCTTCCTGCTCCACCCCCCTGAGCTGTGCGCTTCAAGTTGGTTGTTACCTTGTTTTGACTTTTACTCATGTTTTTTTAATTTTTCTCAAGTCCCATATAATAGTGAAATCATTTGGTTTCTGTCTTTTTATTTTTGATTTGTTTCTTCTAATATGATTTCTTCTAAATACATCCACGTTATCATAAAAACATCCAACTTGTCATTTTTAATTGATGAGTAATATTCCATTGTGTATATATACCACATATTTTTCATTCAGTCATCTGTTTTGGGACATTTAGGTTGCTTTCATGTCCTTGCAATTATAAGTAGTAAACATCTCCTTTGGGTTGATTCCTAAGAAAGCAATTGCTGGGTCAAATGGTAGTTCCATTTTCATTACTTTGAGGGCTCTCCACACTGCTTTTTATAGTGGCTGAACCAGTTTACATTCCCACCAGCAGTGTAAGAGTGTTCCTTTCCACATTCCCACCAGCACTTGTTATTGCCTGATTTTTGGATGTGGACCATTCTTACTGGTGTAAGATGGTATCTCATTGTGGATTTGATTTGCATTTCCCTGATTGCTAGTGACACTGAGTATTTTTTCATTTGCCTTTTGGCCATTTGTTATTTCCTCTATGGAATAGTGTCTTTTTAATTCTTCTCCCCATTTAACTGGGTTTTTTATTTTGTTTTTGTTAAGAAATGTGAGTTCTTTGTGTATTATTGTTATCAGACCTTTGTCAGTTGTATGGAAGACAAAAGTTTTTTCCTACTCTGTTGGGTTTCTTGTTTTCTCTGTTGTCTCTTTTGCTGTACAGAAGCTTTTTAGTTCATATAGTCCCAGTTGTTTATGTTTTCCTTCATTTTTTACCTGCTATAGATGTTTCAAGAAGTGGATTTCTGAACTGTAATTCATGGAGGGTTTGCCCACATTTTCCTCTATGTATATTATGGTTTCCAATCTTACATCCAAGTCTTTTATCCATTTTGAGTTGATTTTTGTATGTGGTGTGAGGGAGTTGTCTTGGTCCATTTTTTTTTTTGCATGTCTTAGACCAATTTTCCCAAGCACCATTTATTGAAGAGGCTGTCCTTGTTCCAATATGTTTACTCCTTTGTCAAAGTTTAGTTGACTGTATATGTCAGCAAAGAAAATTTTTCCTAAAATAAGTCTTGAATTATTATTTCTATCTCAAAGATTTTTTGCTTCTTTTGAAGGAACTGAATATAAGAATTATATTCCTTTGTCTTTTATATGTCATTTTAAAAATAAATTCTTTTAATTTTTTTCTCATTCTAGTAATATAAATGTTATCTCAGATTTAGATTTAAATTTTATTACTATATTTTGAGGGCTCATTTTTTTCTTACTCATCTCCATTTTCACCATATCCCATCATTTTCCACCTTATATTTTTCTCCTCTTATAGTTTTTTTTTTTAATGATACCCTTATTTTCTTAAACTTCGCTAAAAATATTTCTATTATTTTCTTTGGACTTTAAGTTAAATTATGTTTAGAGGTTTGCTTTTAAACCAGTGTTTTAGAATAAGTTTCATGTCTCTGCCCTAGCAACTAAGAGATATTTCTATATAGATGATTACCAATATAGTAAGTAAAATTCCTTTAATCTCTTTCATTGGTCCTTTCAATCTGGTTGCATTCTAGTTGATTCACTCTAAACTCCTAGACCATCCACAGTAACTCACAAACTTACAGGAACTATAAAACAATAAATGTTTAGTTCTTATTATTTCAATTCATTTTTGAGATAAAATTTGTGCTCCACACAATTTAACATTTTCAACAGTATGGTGAAAATGTGTGATTCAGTATTTTTTGCTGCATGTATGGTATTGTGCAATCAATTCCAGAATATTTCCATCCCCTCCAAAATAAACTTTTACTTCCTAATTCCTATCACCTGTCATCCCTTGACAGTCACTAATGTGGTTTATATATTTATGGACTTGCCCATTCTGAAGATTTCATATAAATAGATCCCCTAAAATGCTGGCTTTTGTACCTAGCTTCTTTCATTTAACATATTTTTATTTTTTGTGCCTCAGTGACTTCATCTATTACATAGAAATAATATCTGCTCCATGGAATTATGAGTATTCAATAAGAAGCATGTAAAGTGCTTCTTAGCACACCACTTTTTTATTGCAAGCATTCTATTAATGCAAGCTTATATAACAGTGACAATTATTATTGACCTGAAGAGGAGAGTTTTGAGCAAAGTACGATAAATAACATAGCAGGGAGGCCAAGTATGATAAGAACCAAAGATACTCAATAGATTTCATTACTCAAAGGTCATTGGTTTCAGCACTTAAAATGCTGGTCTGGTAAGAACTGTACAAGGGTTTTTCCTTGTGTATATAACCTGTGTTATAGCTATGCTGACATATTTGGAAGTTAGGAAAAGAAAGCAGAAGGTACAGGCATTGACTCTGACAGGGGTAACTCTGAAAGAGAGATGATTAGGCAATATCTATGACATGCCCTTTGCCTCTCTATGTGCAAGGGGTAGCAGGGTGCTGCATTGAAGTGACAGTATATCCTATGACTTCCCAGATATTTGCAGAAGAATCAATCTTTGCCCTCTTGGGTTAGTACATGTCTAGTCCTTTCTTATAAGAAAAAAATTAAAAATCCAAACTTCTATTTCTGGCTTCTCTGTGGTTCACTAAATTACCACTTAAATATTTAAAGGTTTCCAAGCATCCATAGCAAGCTGATGCAATAAATGCAAAAAAGGAAGCTGATCTGATCTATAAGAGGCACGGGAAATTAGAGTTACAAATTTCCACTCTGTGTGGGAATGAGTAGTGGAACCTTTGAACGTTTGGGGGAGTTAAAAGTAAGCCAAAGACCATGGATTTAAAGGTTTTAATATCACAAACTCATGTAGCATGTGACCATTAATATAGGTAAAATTCAGAAGCTGATGTCTATATTTTCCTGAGTTAGTTAGAGGATTTATCTGTGTAGCAATAAGCTTTCCAAGCTGGAACAATAAGGAAGAGGCTCAAGTTTATAATTTGTTACTGTTCTACTAGCATCATATTTTGTGCCAGCAGTTGCACATTAGCTAAAATCTTTCTGAATAATTTCAGTTCATCAGTCAGAAGAACAATTCCTCAAGGGTAAGGGCCAAGATTCCTGCTTACTCCCAACAGAGCCAGATGTTGCTCCTTTACCTTCAAGGGAGCAGCCTATACCACATGTCATGAGAAGAGCGAAGGAAATTCCGTTCTCAGGGATGCTATTACTGTGAGGTAACAGAAGCAGCCTGGACTCATCGTAAAGTCCAGTATCAAATCCTAGTTCTGCTTTGTGATGTGTGACCTGGATCACTCATGCTCCCTCTTGTACATTTCCTTCTCTGTAAAATGGAACACTTAGGTCACCTCAGAGCTTGCTGCACAGAGGACATGAGATGCTGAGTGTTGAATCTGGACTTCACCTTAGCTGAGATTCCTATCACATCTCAACTTAATATTTTTGAGTTTTTCCTGTGTATATAACCTGTGTTATGTTATGTTTTTCCTGTGTATATAACCTGTGTTATGTCCTCAAAGTCCAACTCTTGCTCAGTTACCCACAGTTGTATGGCAGAGCATGAATGGGGCACTTTGGTAAAGTGATGATGCTTTGTTGCCATTGCTAATCAGGAACCCTGGCTGCTCCTCTAACCTCCCCAAGTGACCTTGAAAATGACATTAACTCTCAGAACCTACTTCCTGATTTGTCAATTGTGCCCAGAGGGCAGGTAGAGCTGTGATATAAATACTTCCTGAGTTTTCTTACGAAGATCTGCCCTCTAGATCAGATCATTTTTTCCACATTGGGCTACTGAGTCATACTTTTGCTTATGGTAATTCATTAAGTATTATTATCAGTCATTAGTATTACCAGTAATGCCAAACAATTCCCATGGAGGAATTTAGCAGCTAATGAAATCATCCACAATAAATGACTTTGCCAACTAAAATGTTATACAGTTTTATGAAGAAAAAATTTCTTAAAATTTCTTAAAGGAAATTATCATTTCGTTTCTCTCCTGTATGTGGGTAAATATTTGTTGCTATCATATAGATTCTTATGTTCTTCAATTATTATCACTGTAACAAACCACTTAGTAAGTACATGGATAATAATGCCACTAAACCATAATCTTTCAGAAATACTTACTAATAAATAGATTGTTGCCTTCTGCACAGGCTCTCTACAGAGCAGAGTCAAGGATGCACTCTGGCCTTGTGGGCATTAGAGGAAATGGGAGGGGCTGTGTCCCCATCACTTCCCATTCTATGATGCTGTTCTGTACTGCTGTCCTAAAATATAACTGCCTACAAGGATCCTGCAGGCTAATTTCAGCAGCTGGGAAACTGCCCAAGTTGTCACTGGTTTTAAGGTACTCTGCCGCAGACATCTGTCCCTGGGCCTGGGGGAGCTGGCACTGCCATGGCCCCTAGCCCCAGTGTGGAACCTAATGCAAAGTGATAAATCATAGTTACAGATCTAAATATTTGTGTCAGACTAAATATGGTACTTGGTAATGATGTGTATACACAGAGATGAACTTCCTCCACTGTGCATGGATCAGTGTTGGTATCACTGGGAACCAATGCATTTATTGACACAGACTGGAAGGGAAATTACATATCTGGTGTTCCTACACTTTGAGTGCTCTACCATATCATGGGTCCTCATGTTGTAGCTACCAAGTCCTGTGGGTTTTGCAGTCTACCGGACCCAAACCAGCCCCTACTTCTACTTACTAGTAACTATGCAACTTCTGTCAGCCTTTCTCTTTGGTAAAACAAGGATAAAAATAGTACCCTCCTCATGTAATGAATGGGATAGTTTAATGAGATCATGCATAGTATGTGCTTCATAAAGTGTTTTTTGCATAGTAAGCCTTAAAATGTTGCTGTACTTATTATGCTATGTTATTGCTATTAATAATGAGAATTAGGGCTCAGAGAAAGTTGCCCAAGTGAGACAGCTAATATCTGGCAGAGGCATGGTAAGCACCCTGGTCTTTCTGCCTGTGATTATACCACATTCTACAAGAGAGAAGTGACTGTGCTTATTCTGAGGGCACATGTAGCAAAAACAGAAAGTGCTTCATAATGCTATTGTGAAAGAGCCAGTTGTGAGCAGAATCTAGTCAATTGTCTCCAGCAGGAATTTGGAATCCACATCTCTAACAATTGTTCCCATCTTTCTTTCAACAGGCTGCCCTGCTGCAATAGAAAGTCTCTCCTGAAAAGAGGGCACTTCTGAAACCAGTATACCTAGACAGACCTGTATAGGAGTCGGAGTTTAACAAAGTAAATACTAAGCATTACAACAGGTATTACTTCTATATTTTGTCTTTGTCCTCCTCTGCACTGCTGTCATCCCTCATGTTGGCACGGAATCGTCTGTGACAGTCTCCTTCCAATTCTAAATTGAGAGTGGGACACAAATTCTTCAGTTTTTTCCTACCCCCAACTTCCCAGAGCTTTTCATTTGTATAGCCCTTATGGTGCCACCTGGAAATGAAGTGGATCATGGGCCAGGCACTGAGGATAGAAATAAACTGAACTCTCCACATTTTACAGCCCAGATAATAGCACTAAGATCATCTACAAGTGAAACTGATTTTCATAAAGCCTTGGAGATGTCTCCTAGGAAATAAATTGGTGTTTTCCTAGATTGTGATGAGGGGGGCATTGCACCAAGCCCTCTGTTCAGAGGTGTTTTATCCGAATTCTCTGAATTTTGTATTGCTTACCTATTGCTGTGTAACAAACTATCCTAAAAGTTAGCATATTATGGCTGAAGAAAATGTGTTACTTCACAATTTCTGTGGGTTAATTTGGGGACAATTTGGCTCTTCTTTGACCCATGGTTCTTTCATACGATTGCAGTCAAACTGTCATCTGGGGTCACAGGTATCTCAAGACTTCACTGGGGCTAGAGAAACTGTTCCAAAGTCACTCACTTGGTTATTGACAGGCCTCAGAAGTTCTGCTTTCAAGCTTACTCATGTGTCTTCTTCCCAGGCTGCCTTACACCAAGGCAGGTGGCTCTGGCAGGTGAGCAATCCAAGGGAAAGCAAAAGGGAATACCCAAGAGGATATCACAGGCTTTTTATAAACTAACATCAGAATTGACAGTCTAGCACTTTTGCCACATTCTCTTTATCCGAAACAAGCCAATAAATGCAGTTCACACTCTAGCAGAAGAAATTTACCCAGGATGTTAATACTATTCAGTAGGGATTATTGGATTATTTTAGAGAGGCTGTCTAGCATGGCCAGTTTCACATCCATAAATGCCTCTTGGGTTACAGTTTACAGTATAGATTTCCATGATTTTTATGATTAAACCCTGTGCTTTGGTAGAAATGATCATAAGCATTTGATAAAGTGTTTCACATGCTGTGCCTATTCTCTGATGAGAATATAGCAAGTCTACTGTAATGATGATGGCTTGAAGGCCCATAGAGTGGACACATCTTTCTAAGGCCTGTTCTTCAGTGAGTGACTGATGGGATGAACTATAGATACAACAGGTGATTCCCCATGGTGATTCATGTCCTAGCATTACAGAAGTTGTTTTAACTTGAACTCTTTAGATGACAGAACTAAAGTCAAGAATCTGGAACGAATTCCAGTTCTGCCTCTAACTAGCTCTTGACATCAGACAATACATTTCTTTATTTGGAAACCAAAAGTTTGAACTGAATGATCTCCAAGGGCCCTTCCAGCTTAACAGTCTGTTTCTTTGGTCACAGATGTTTTTCTTCTTCATGAGCTTCATGTGGAGCCAGGTAAATGGCCTCACTATAATCTCGTTTTCTTGGCATAAGTTGATAGAATTGGATATCATTTGGCGATCTTCTCGTTTCAATTTGTAGAATCTGCTTAAACATATTCTCACCAGTCTGGTATAGAAAAACAGTGGGTATTTATTGAAATCCTACCCAGGCACAAAGTTAATTAAGCACTTTACAGGCGTTCTTACTTAATCCTACTAACAATACTATGAAGTACTTATCTTTTTGTTTACAGAAGAAACCGAGGCTTAGTAATTTACCAAAATCACAAGTTTTGATGAATGAACAAGCAAAGATTCTAAAGATCAGTCAGTTTCATTCAAAGGTTCTTGACACAAAGTTACCTATTTTATATGGCAGTTCCTTGAATAGGATCTGATTGGTGGAGCATCCAGAACCCTGAACAATGGAGCTTATCAAAGTACACTGGGCAGTATATCTTAGAATAGCTAACTAACTCATGGGAATGAGAAATATTATTTCCAGAATGAGGCTGATGATGTAAAAGCCTGACTTAAAGGAAGGTGGGTCCTGAGACCACATACCATTTTCTGACAAATTCCCCAAAATGTGTGCAGAGATGTGCCAGTAAGCCTTGTGCTTCCCTGCCCCCCCCCCCACTTTTCTGTGATATTCAAAAAATGAAACAAAACCTCATGAATATGCCTGTATTTAAAAGCCTTTCCTGGGTTTTTGGTTTGCGAGAGAGCTGCAAAATGAAAATGTCTGTCTTGGCCCTTTCAATCCTCCTGGAGGGATAGCCATAGGTTTCTTGTTGTTGGAAGATCTTTCAAAGCAGGCAGGACTTTGACATCAGTTTTTGTTGCTGTTTCTCCCCTTTGCCTTTAGGCATTCAGTCACACAGCCAGAGTTTAGAATTGAAATTGAGCCACAGTCCACTGTAGAATAATCCGCAGGAATTCCAGCGGGAGCCCCCTGAAAAAGGACGTGTCTAGATTCTGTGCTCTTAGTTCACGCTTAGCTCATGTAGTTTAGGAGCTACTACACAAGCCAGTCCCTGCTAGGGGCTGATGGGAGGACATCAATCTTTTCAGGAGCTCTTGTTGCTAAGTGGCTGTTTTAGGAGCCAGCCCTTTGGAATAGAAAGAAATACTGCTTTATATAGCCATTGTTTGGTTGTTGTTATAAGGAAAATTTCCAAGAAGAAACCATTCCAAAGATTTTACTAGATGGGAATGACTGCCCTGGAATGCTCAAAGCTATAAAGTAACAAAGCATAGTCATTAACATTTATGGAGAATTTTGCAAAGGCTTTGTATTTATCTATGTAAGTTCTTTCAGCAAGCTTGGATGACAGTTGCTATTATTATCTCCACCCTGCAGATGATGTGTAGAGAGTTTAAGAGACTCATCCATTTGCAACAACATGGCTGGAACTGGAGGGGATACCGCTAAGCAAAAATAAATGAGAAGAAAGACAAATGCCAGATGGTTTCACTCATATGAGAAAGGAAACAAAGAGACAGACAAAACCAAACCAAGAAATCTAACTAGAGAATTGAAGCTATTAAAAAATAAGGGTAGAGGATGGGAGAAGGGGCCTGATGGCTTCTGATGGAGGACTATGGATGCCTTTTGGGGGTGTAACATACTTCTGAAGAGGTGTAAACCTATATTGCTGAGTCGTATACAGAGCTGTAAACCACTCTTATCTCTACTAAAAGCATAATACAATTATAAGCCAAAGACAAGATGCTTGTAACTGGGAGAACTGAACTGGAACTTAATTATGGTGTCTCATAATCCAAAACCAGAATTTTAAATAACTAATCAAACTAATTACAAATAAAGTTAGGGCTTTTCTAAAATTGATTACCCAAAAATCAGACCTATGCTCATGCTGAATTTATAGAATAGATACAATTTTTAATTTTTATATTGATAGCATGTTGAAATAATTGGGTGTTGGATTCCTTGGGTTAAGATGTTGTATACATGTTGGATACATTGGATTAAGGTATATCATTAAGTTGATTTCACTAGTTTAATTTTTTAAAGAGGACTACTAGAAACTTTGAAGTGACCGGTAACCCACATTACATTTCTACAGGACAGTGCTGGACATGATTATAGGGAGAGTTAATAGAGAGGGAAATGTATGTAGTAAAGTTGATTGAGTCCCAAACTTGGAAAGCCTTAAAGAACATTTTTGAATCACACTGCATATGCCAAATATTGACCACAGCTTATAGAAATGCAGTGTCTTCACTTAAGTTTCACAAGTTTTATATTGCTTGGTACTTATAACTTAAACATGGTGTCTATAGCCACAATATTTCAGTCAGTCACCTTTTTCAGTAATACTTTTTGCTTTATGAAGTGGTTAAGTAGTTAGAAAGAAACCACCAAGAATGGAGGGGTGGGAAGAAAAGGGCACAGTTCTGCAAGGGAATTAGAAAACAATTGGGTAATTTTCATCTAAAAGTGGTGAAAGTCTAGGCACTAAGTCATTAACCCATGGTGCACTTTCTGGCAGGTCTTTGGCAGGAGGCATATATAACACCTACTTAAGTGGGTCACAGCCTAATTGTTAATTTCCTTTCATGAGGTTTGTTTCATTTTCTGGTGTCTAAGCTAGCTCCAAGATGATGCTTTAAATAGCTAGGAAGGCATCCTGGGAGGCAGTCAAAGTTTCCAGAGTGGTCATCATTAACTTCCTTTGTCAGTATTTCTTCACCTTCCAATGAGTCTTCAGCAGAATCTGAGCTATTCCCCTGGAGTTCAACCAACAAGCTGTTATCAGAATTCTCCAGCCACCCCTGGATACCATTGCCAATGAACTGGAAAGAATTGTGTAGGAGGAAATGCCAGCCTTGCTGAGTCAGGCAACTTCTTCAGCCCAAAATTATAGTGAATGCCTTCATGGGACCACAGGAGGTCCAGGCAGCCCAGTCCCAGCACCATCTGATTGGCTCAATCAAGGAAGGGCACTGTCCAGGGTAGTGGAACATTCCAATTCAGTGTGGACCAGAGCCAGAGAGGCAGGCTGTCATGCAGACAGCAGTGTGCTTACTAGCCCTCTGAGTTCTGTGTTTTCTTTGAGGTGGTTATATACGTGGAAGAAAACCTGCATTACTCCTAAGTTCAAATGTTCAATTTGCATCTAGTTTGGATGAAGTTGTGTGGTCAGTATGAATAGTCCCAAAGTGACTATAATTTGACTTTTTAACAGTCCAGTGCATTGGGGTAGTGTAGTGACTCAGCAAGTTAAGAGCTGCAGATCTTAGTCAAATTTACTTCAAATTCCCCCCACCCCCCACCCCGGAATGTCAATCTGTAAAATAAGTATATACTACCTCCCTCCTGGGGATGTTGTCAAATTTAGTTGAGATGAGGTGTGTGTCAAAACACCTAGCTTCCATTACAAGGAATGCAATGAGTTAGTGCAAACTTTTCCTTTTAAAGCCTAGATATAAGTAGATATCTCCCCTGTGAAAACAAAGTCCAACCTCTGGTAATAATACTTAGCCTAGCTATTTTTTTTTAAACTATTTTGAAGAATTCTGATTATGGCTTATTTGTTGGACTCTGGTGATGAATTCAAATAATGATGATGATTCATTCTTTTATTAAGTATCTACCCAAGGCTTGGCTCTGTGTTGAGTGCTTTTCATATATTTTCTTGTAAAATCACGATAACCCCATGAGGCATATATTATTTTTCCTATTTGTAGATGAGATATTAAGGTTCAGGAAGATTAAGAAACTTAACTTGTTCAAGGTTATGGAGCTATGTAGCTGAAGACCTGGGATTTAGACACAGATGTGACTAAAAACCAGTAACACCCTTAACAACAATGTTATATTTTATCTACGCTAACAGTTCACCTTATTTTCCCTCAGACTAAAAGAGTTCCTGTGTCCATCAAAACATGCCATAAAAGAAACTACCCCCAATTTTTGATGTATTAAGTGTTTTAAACATGAGGACTCAGGTGATCCCTAGTCTCATCTCAGCCTCCTTGGTAGCTGGGATTACAGGCATGTGCCACTCGGCTATATTTTAGAGACTAGGTCTCGCTATGTTGCTCGGGGTAATCTCGAATCCGAGAACTCAAGCGATCCCTGGCCTCGGCCTCCCAGCGCTGGGGTTACAGGCATGCGCCACCATACCCGGCCTTAAACACTTTTAATATCTTAATGAAACAAAAATTTTAATTGAAAGACAATCAGGAAATCATTTTGATGAAAGTAAATAGAATTTCTTACTCTGTGTGGAAACTTAGATAATGACTGTTTCCTATGAAAAAAGAAAATTATGTTTTAGTGTGTTTGAAAGAACTAATTATAGAGATAAGTACAATTTAGAAATGATTATAGTACTTGAAGTTTATTATTAATATTACTAGTGGGGTAATATTGTTCAGGAAATACTGAGGATTTATGTACATGAAAGTTTGTTTCTCTAGGATTTTAAATATTACTAAGAGTTTGAAAGGTACATAAATAGCTAAGCAACTCCCATGTCTCCAAATATGAGAATACGTGATACAAATGAGAAATCTGAGATTATGAAAAGTAAAACACAACCCAGACATGAAATTGGCCAAAGCTATTCCTGATACCAAAGAAAGAAACTTCAAGTAACAAAGAGATAAGCCACTGAGCATTTCATGGCAGAGATAGGGAGCCACTTCTCTGTCCAGTTAATACTATGCAGGTCTTGTTTACAGTTGCAAAGAATTGGAAACAAACCAAATGCCCCAAAACAGATGACTGGCTAAAAAAATGTGGTACATATACACAATGGAATACTACGCATCCATCAAGGAGGACAAACACATGTCATTTGCAGCAACCCGGATGGAACTAGAAAGACTCATATTAGCGGAAATAAGTCAAAAAGAAAAAGAGAAGTACAGGATGGTCTCACTTATATGATGGATATAGGGAAAAACAAATAAGAAAAAATGAAACCAACCAATGGGACGGAACCATGGAGCGAGAGAGGAGGAGGGGGAAGATTGTAGGGGAGGTGAAGAGCACAAAAGATCAGGATAGTTAACAAATGTTAGTGAAGTGGGAAAGCCCTGGGGTAAAAACAAAAAAACAACAAAAAACACATACACATTTACCAGGTAT
>PVHY01010670.1:0-51005 GCA_004024945.1 Uropsilus gracilis
AATATCCCGATGAATGTGTGCATATAAACATGTATATCCTTTAACTATATTCCAACACTAAACTTAATCTCTTTTCATCTTTAAGGCAATCTTTCAATGCTTTCCATTCCTAGGATCTTCAAGTTAAATTACTTTATTTGTTGGTTATGTTCACCTTATGAAAGCAAGTTGCTTCAAGATATATATTATTTTGTTAGAATCAGTTCTTTCCCTTAACCTAGCACCTTCCTTTTCCTTTTCTTTTTCACTTGTTTAGTTTTGCTATTCATCTTAACAAAAGACAGTTTTAATGGAGTTTTGTAATTTTAATGAAATCAATTCACATTATAAAGAAATCTTTTTTTTTTTTACTATGAATTGGTGAATTACCAGAATATTTTTACAGTGGAATGTATGCATGATATCAGATGCACAATGCATTTATTCCTGCCTCAGTATACTGGGATTTTTTTTTCTTTCTTTTCTATTTCTCTGTATGAAATGTAGATAAGGATGGCTGCTATAGGACTTGGGTAAAAAAATAAAATAAAATTCAAGGCAGTTGCCAAAAACATGTCTGTCCAGCCCTCGAGGGAGATGATAGCCTTTATCTTTAAACTCCCAAAATTACCGATGTATTATTACAGTTTTTGTCATTCTTATTTAATTATAATTGCATATTTTTAAATAATGAATTATAAAGTCAGTGCCCAACAATTACTTTTATTTCAATTCCAATTTGATATATTCATGAAAAGGTTGTAAGATTTTATTTGGCTTGGCTTTGTCTATTATTCTTCTGTAAAATAGATTAAACAATACACTTCTATAATTTGAGTTAATTATTTGCCAAAAACAATTTCTTCAGCCAATGATGGTCTTGGAAGAAGATTTATAATTTTTGGCTGGGCTATAAAAATTTTGTCTCTACAGTTCTTTGAGGAAGATGCTTTTAACTCTGGCTATAGACAGTGGACCGATTTTTGCCATGGGGTTCTCAGCCAAAGGGAAAAAAAATTGAAGCTAAATTAGAAAATATATTCCCATTAATTGCCCATTAAAGATAGACAATTTTCATTATGATTTACAAGGAAAATTAAAGTATAAGTAAATGTATGCTATTATATTTTCCAGAGTAACTAAGAGAAAACTAAATATGAAATTATAAATATTTCAATAATATTGAATAACATTGAATATTCAATAATATTGAAATACTTATAATTAATATTATAAATATTAGTAATAGTAATGGTAACACTATAGTTATATTTTTCATCAATTGGAACAATATTGTTATGTTTTTCAACAATGGGAAAGGCATTGCTTTACTTCCTTATTTGATTCATTTAATCTCAACAGCAATTTAACGATCCAATTGCTATCACGATGTGCTAAGCAAGACCAACGCGTTTAAATAAAATAACTAAGGTCGTTACTTTCAATGAATTTGAATTAGGTAGTTTGACTCAATTTAATTTTTATGTCAGCCACATTTAAAATTTTCCAATTTTAGTACAACTAAAATATGCCAGTATTGGAACTAACCATAAATCTATGGCTTGCCAGAAATTAAATTATATGCATGTGATAATTGTACTGATTTAAGCAAACTGGTAGAGGTGAAAAAAAAAACTGACCTTTATGACTAGAAAACCTGTCTTAGAATCTCCTTTTACTAAGCATTAGCTGTGGGGAAAAAGCAACTGACATTAAATGATAGAATTGTGCCATCTCCGTGATGTTCTGTGGCTATACCTTTTAGTTTTCAATATTGTTTTCTGTCCAGTACAACTCTATCATTAATGAATATGGAAACAATATGAAATTAATATTAGCTACAAAACAGTATGGACATTTGTTATTAAATGCTGAGGACATTTCATTCAGTAATATATATGATTTTATAAAGAATTTGTGCAACTTAGACTGCCAATTTGTGGTACCTGCACGAATGAACTAGAACAATACCAGGAACATATAAGATTTATATGGACACCTCAATGATTCCCAAAGTCTTTAAAGAAGCATCTGGACTTTACAAAAAGGACCGATAATGTCCTTTAAAATGGTGGAGGGATGTGAAGAATCAGGAGAAAATATGATAATTATTTAAATGTTCTGTGTATTGACTGGATTTTTTCTATATCTAGAATAACCTTCCTGGGGTTTTGTGAAAATAATTTGGAGGAATGTTAAGTTTTAAAACAAAATTGAATTATAGCTGCTCTTACTGATATTCCACAATGTGTGTGATGTGCAGGTATCTGAAGCAAATATTAGTTGAAATATCTATCAGAATTTTAAGGGCATTAATCTCTTTTGAAATGAAACTGCATATTAAAGATGGACAACAAATTTATCATTATGTCTAAGTCTCCAATAAACAATAAACTCTTTCTTGCTATTCTCTTCTAATTTCAGTATTTTCCCTTCTAGCTGTAAAATGTAATATTAAAACGTATTGATGAGAAGTGGATTCCATCAACTCAGTCCTCATGAGCAATTCAATATTGAATGCATGTTAATGGTTCTTGAAAACTAAGTAATCCCTGGTAATCCCCAAGAAACCTTCAAGAATCTCTTAGTTCAAAACTATTTCCATAACAATACCACAATATTTTCCTCTATCATCATATTGACAGTTGCACTAATGGGAATGAAATCACAGGCACTGTAGCAGGATCCAAGGTAGCTGCACCAAATTGTATTGACTCCAAATTCTTTACCAAATCATTACAAAAGTAAAAGACAAAAAATCCAGTTTCATTTAAAAAAGACTCTTGATGAAGCAGTAAATAATACTTAAGTCTTGATTTTTGAATAAACAGCTTTTTAATATTCTGTGTGATAATATGGGAAGCAAGCTTATAACATTTCTGAATCAAACTGAAGAACAAAGATGTATCTCATGGTAAAGAATTTGGTGAATCATTTGAGTTGTAAATTGAATTAATTGTTCTGTTTTCCCCTGAAATATCATGTTACTGAGAGAACAACAGTTAGAACATTATATTTGGACTTGAGAGCTACTCTCTAAAACTTGAATAGGCAGAATCACCTTGTCATATAGGGATAAAAATAAAAAGGAGTATTGATTGTAAGAGTTGGATTTTTGGCAACATTGTCTTGGCCATCCTGGCATGGACTGTTTCCCCTTAATTAAAGACATTTTCTGTGAAATTAATGATATTAGAGGTGACTTAATTTTACATGGTATTTTATAATAAAATATATCAATACTGTAGCTCAGTGAATAGATATTTTTCCAAATGATTGATACATTATTAGAAAAAATAATTTGGATAAAAAATTCATTCAGAATAATTGCTTCTTAAATGGATTTTGTTGAAAAATAGTATGAAAATTTTATTTATTTTGTTTGAATTTTAGAAATATTCCCTTTAATTACTGCATCCCTCCATTGGGTTTTGTTTCTTGTAGTATATGATAAAGAAGAAAAACTTTTATATACCCTGCCTTTTCAATGCATTGTAAAAACTTTATTTACTTTGATTTAGTCAGTATCAAAGGATGTAATTTGGATTTTATGAAACTATTTGGATATTATCAGATTTTTAGAATATAAAAATATTTTGCCTCTCAGGGGTACAGATCTAACATTTTGATTTTCTAAATATTGTCTTGGTTTAAGACTTGAAAACAAACCAACAACTATACAAAGACATATTGTAAAACGGCAATACTCTTTTAATTTTATTCTAGATTCATTTTGTTGATAAAGTGTAAAGGTCAATTATTCAAAGGAAAACATTCAAACAACTAGGAATAATTAATTAGTACTAATGCAAATATAAAATAAAATGAAAATAAAAGCATATATTTATATAGGATTATACTTGTATATATATATATATATATATATATATGAGGATGTATATATATATACATATATAAAGGAAAACTTCAAATCTGAAATTGGAAATAAAATATTTCTAAAATTCCCCATCTTACAGAAAACAACAATTGCTAGTAAAAAAAATTGGGAAAAATAAGGGAAATACTGAATGCGTATACATTTTTACCAAGTTAGCTACTTATCTAAATAAAATCATACAATACTGTAGAATCTTTATAAAAAAGGAAATCTTTTCAAATTTTAGACATTTTATATTAGCAAATATAATGACTACAATAAACCTGTGAAACTGGTAAGAATCCATTTTTCAGGATTTATTTTCTGTTCAAAAGAGAATATGTCAAGGTTAATAATTAAATACATAATTTATATAGATACAATTAGTTTTATAATAGAATAAAATACAATGAAGCTAAACATATGAATAAAAATAATGAGTCCTACAGCATTCTATAATGCAATGAAGTGATGAATCTTTTTGTCATCAAAATTCTATATATTGCTAACTGCTTTACAGCTAGTAAGAGATCACCATTATGAACAGTTATAAAATTTGTCACTTTTTATTACAAACAGTTCATTTTTACAGAAGCATCTATCACATTTCTTATTCTTCATAAAACTTTTTTTCTTGCTTCATGCCTCATGAATATTTCAGTTCTGATGAACATTTATATGCGAATTATAAATGTAAAGGTTTTAGATATAGGATCTATCAAATGACACCTATTAAAATTTTGCATTTAAGAAGTTTTTAACATGCAACACCAATGGCACAAATAATTTGTAATATGCACTGATATCTATTTTCTAAGTTGTAGTTATTCTAATGTTAGTGCACATTTATCTGTAAACATAATGTTAGATTTTGTGTGTTTCACAGTGTTCTCTATGCAGAATTATTTTTATATTTGGAACATACAGTAAAAATTAATTTAACAGCTTCTAAACATACATATGCTAATGAACCACTTACATTATTCCAGCATTAAGTGGCCATAGATCCATCTGTCTTCTTGTTCTAATATTTTAAATAGTGATTAGCACATGATGGTTTGAAATAATGTTTCTGAAAGAAAATTATCATTAGAATTACCTGGAATGCTTATTTAAAAATGGAAATGGAAGAGTGATGATCTAAGAGGCATTTTTCTAAAAAAGTCTTTATTTTTACAAAGAGAAATTTTTGAGTACCATCTCCTAAAAAAAAATAATTTAATCTTTAACTTATTATATAAATGTTTGTATTCAGTTTTGATCTATTTCTACAGCAAACCAATCCCTCACTTTCTGTGTCTCCTCTACTTACCCTTACATATTCAAGCTCTCTGTATTTCTCAGCCTACTACAGATCTTCAGGTTCTATCTAAATATAACATCTATTTCTTTGAAGAGAAATTGAATGAAAGAGATTCTTTTTTAAAATATTAAAATAATTTATTTATATATAAATTTTACATCTTTGTGATCTCAGAAAAGAGATTCTTATTGACAAAATAAAGGTCAGAATCTTTGCTTCCTAATTACAAGCCTTGATGTATAGCTTTTTCCAGTTTATTGGAAATCTAAAAAATAAAGGTGAAGGCATATAATGATGAAATCCTTTGGGAAATTCAAAGAAAACCTTTTTTCAATGCTTCTAAGAAATTGTGCTTCTGAACTAATTACAAACTGCAAAAGATTCAATTATTGCTTTGAGGGAGAACTATCTGAAATATACTGAAATGATGTGCCAGAATGAGTTATGGATATGATGGCTATCTAAGTATAAAGCCAGACCCTTCCTTTGTTTATAAATATTTACTTTATTTTTCATGTGTACACTTAAATTAATCTCTAGGCATTAAATCTGGAATATCATCATCTGATATTCAAATAAATCTGATAATATTTGGACATAATTAATACTTTCAGGATTTATTCTTTTACCAGTTTTCAAATATACAATACAATGTAATTAAATATAGTGTACATTATATTCCTCTGACTTCAATAGTTTTACTGGAAATTTTTATCTGTCATAGTTATTTTCAAAAATTGCTTTAAAATATTTCTTGACATTGAATATTTGAATTTTCTGCATATAAATTTGACCTGTAATCTTATACAGCTATTCAATTTGCCATAATGTCAAGGAATTCTTTCCTACCATTTTCTACACGTATTTCCAGGTTAGAAATTGTACATGGTTGTAAATGACTGCATGCATAGTAAGTCAAATCACCTGGAATGTTGGCAAAGAAAATCCCAGAGGATCATCAAATTTCTGCCACTGAAATGCTACAAAATTTTTAATTTCACATTAATAATTTATCATTTTTACCTAAGGAATGTCTTATGTACAATGTGAAAAATAGAGAAATATGTAAGAATTAAAACAACTACCTTAAACAACTATCTTTCTTTTTTTTCCTTAGTATCTAAAACTAGACCAATGAGTTAAAAGAAAGCATAGGGGACAATGGTTGGGAGGTCAGTAAGCTACAGAATAATGAAACCATCTGAAAAACAAAGATACTTTTAGAAGTTCAAGCTGTGAAGAGAGGCAATATCTCCCAAATTGCAAATTCTTCTAAATTTTGCATAATATTTACCTGGATTATAGACATAGATTCTTCACATTATGGACTCTCCTTTTCTATTCAGAGCTGTAGAAGTCATTGATAATTTTTAAATAGATAGATGATATTGCCAAAGTAGCATTTAAAAATAATAATACTTTTAATAAAAACATTTTTGATATATTTCAGTATTTGATAAGGAATATGTAAAGGTATTTTTGATTAGATGATTCCTTTTTCAGCTTATATGATGAATAATGATATAGAAGAGTGATGGATTCAAAAAGACTTGTAATATCCCTAAAGAGAATTTCAAAGAGAATACAGGATACCAAATAAATCTTTTGACAGAATTGTTTTTATTAGAAAAAATATATAAATCATTCATATAAAATTCATTTCTTTTTATGAGATGTAAGCACATACAAAAAAGTTATTTCCCTGGAATGAAATAGCGACATTGATTTTTCTTCTCTATATACTAAGATTATTGAATGATCAAGACATTCTAAAGAAACTTAAATGCCAAAACAACATATTACCAGGAAAAACAAGAAGAATAAAAAAGAAGAAAAGAATGTATACAACTAAGAGCACTACCAAATTATGGTTAAAGATATTTTGACTAAATCACTCTTCACATATATCTGCCCAACTAAGTTCAAAGTTAACCAAAGTGAAGAACCATCACCTTATGAAATACTCATACTCAATTCTAATATTCTACAAAATATATGGATAATGACAGTACTAATGAATACAAAATCTAGTAGGAAAGATTATTAAGAGAGGAATTAGGGAAGTAATGTATCCCAAGTTGTATATCCTTTTCCTCCTTTGATAAAATTATTGAGATAATGTTTTTAAATATAAAAAAAAAAGGTACTTGACAGTGGCAACTTAAACACTCATAGATTTTAAAATATTTGAATACTAGCTGGGAGGATAAAAATATTTGAGCATTCAAGTAAACCAGAAAAATTAAATTTTCAGAAAGACCCCTAAATAAAAACAATAGTAAATCGGTGACAATAGAAAGCATTTTTATCTTAAAGTCTTGTAATAGTTTCTGAATTCTAAAGAATTATATCAACATTACATATCAACAGTATAACTAAATAATGCTATTTCATTTTGTTTGATATTTGAAGCTGAATATATAGTTATTGTTTTAAATGATCACTATTCATCAATTATGAGTTGAGTTGTGTCCTTAAAAAGAGAATATTGAAGCACTAATTTATAATACTTCAAATAGTAAGCTTATTTGGATATACAATTTTCACAAAGTTAATTTAGTTAAAATAGTAAGTTTCAGATGAGCCCTCCTACAATATTACTGGTGTCCTAATAAAAAAAGGAAGATTTGAATACAGACATAGAGCTCCACAGAGAGAAGACTATGGAAAGAAATACTAGGAAAATATTTGTGAAAATGAAGGCAGATAGATATAGTAGAGATAATTCTATAAACCAAGAAATGACAAACAATGTGGGACGACCGCCAGAAGCTGGGGGTGGGAAGTGCTATGTGCTCTTCTAAGTCTTACAAATCAGGTACTTAATTAGACCTTAGAAATTTAACACATCGTTTGAGTAAATAAATATATATTCTTCAGAATAAAAACTGACTGAGACACACTCCCCTAATATCAATGTGCTATTTCATACTAATTGAATATTACTATCTAAAATATCATTAATTATATAAAACGTTACTATAAAATATAGCCATCCTGGCCATGATTCAAATCCTGGAACATACACTTAATTAACATTATGGAAAAAGTGTTATAATTTGAGCTTAACTCTGACTTTATTAGAACGAAAGGATTATGTCATAAAATTAATATTGATCCAATTAGCATATATATTTTAAGTTCTCTGAATTTAAACTCTAAGTCATTTGAGAATATAGTTTCCAGAGCTAACATTGTGTCTTATATGTAATGATATTTAACAAATAATTAGATGTGTCAGACAGTGATAAGCAAAACAATGATCATTCTTAATTTCTTAAAAGTAGAATATCAAAGATATAGCTAAAATCTCTCTCTAGGTATTTTGAGTTATTCAAGAAGCATAAAGATCTTGTAAGTGATTGTTTTGATAACTTGAGGTTTTGGTTTTAGAAAATATGTATACAGGAATATATTTTGTGATATATTCTGATACTTTCCATATGGCCAGAAGTATTTTAGTTATGAATGAACAACAGATTATTATTGTTAATACTCTAATTATTTTATAAATATGAGCCACCCCTCTGGCAATTGTATCCATAGTATGTCTGCCCCCAATGAAACCATAACCCACACCCATAACTAACCCTCCTTCTTTGTTCTCATCCCCATCTTTACCCTCATCCACGTCTTTTTACCTTCTCTACTTGTCCCTGTTCCACATTCAGGAATTCTGTCTTCTTTCAACAGAAATTATTTTAAAAACATCTGGATCAAGAAATGGATGCTGAATTATATTTAAACTCATAAGAACTAGAATAATTAAAAAAAATATTTAATTGCCAATATTTGGAGGAAAAACCTGATCAGTAGATGGATATAATCTAAAAGACTAAAGTATTTTATAAAGGAGAGTCATTGTTTCAGATAATATGTCTAAATAAGAATGCAATGTCCAATATATGATGAAAGAAAGAACTAGACTTACAGAAGAGAACTAAATGTAGCTTATACACCTATTGATTTTCAATGATGCATCTTAAATATATATAAAATCATAATTTAATGTTATTTCAATAAAATAGAATCGAACACCCAATATTTGAAGTTTTGAGTTAATTTAAAAGACATAAAAACAGATACAATGTAAAGTCACTTTGGTAGTTGTTACTGGGAGCAGGGTGAAATTTTTCTGGTTGGCTCAAGAATATATTGCCAACTGGCCGTGGTGCCTCGTGGCTTTAATCCCAAGCCTAGGACAGGATTTTTGGAATCTCTTGAGTCCGTGGGTTTGAGACCCACCTGGGACAACATAGGGAGGCTTAATTTCAAAAAAATAGCTGGATGTTGTGGTGCACGCCTGTCATCCCAGCTCCCTGGGAGGCTGAGGTTGGGGATCGCTTGAATCCAGGCTAGCCCGGGCAACAAGAGTCTGCGGTTCCCCAGGTAACACAGCAAGACCTAACCTCAAAAAAAAAAAAAAAAAAATTGTCTTTCATACTGTTAGCCTTTTATACTGTTAGCCTTCTGAAAAGATATGATTGAAGTATGCAAGATGTTTGGATTAATGTTCAGAGTAGTTTTATTCTTACTGACTTATGAAAGAGGTCATGGGGAAAAAAATCTCTTTATACTTTGCAAATGTCATTTCTCACTTGATCATCAGCATCTATTCACAAGTTTGAATGTACAAACCTACATTTCTTCTACAGAAATAAGATTAAACCTATTCATAATCACATATTTTTAAAAAGTAAATAAAAATAAGCATACTCACTTCATCTCCTCTTCTGAGTTCCTTTACCTGCACATTTCTCATTGGAGATGTGATGTGTTCATTTGTTAGAGGAATGTGAACTCCTCAACATAAAAATCTAACAGGATTGATCTAATTATGACACCATTTCTGGTGTCTATGTGTCAGCAACCATTTTGTATGATGAATTATACAGGACTGTTAATCAATGACTGAAAATTTCAGCTCTAAAATATTAGCAATAATGGGTTTGTTCTTATATTCATTATTAAAAAAATACACTTGGGAACTTCATCTTTAAGAGTGTCACACAAGAAATAAATGACATATTCCTACTCACAAGTTACCATTTTTAATGTTTTATTTCACTGTCTGGATTTTGAGTGACTTAATGAATGATCCCAGAGGCTTTGAGATATAGAATATTTGAAACTTATTTGATGGCTTATGAAATCCTAATAACAGATGATCAACATCTAATTGAATTGTAGCTGGGACACTAGTTTTAATTTATTTGAGATAGTTCTAGCTTTCTGAACTATGTTTAAAACAGTTGAAAATTGTGCTTTAACTGATCCAAACTAAAAATGCTGAAAATACTACAAATAGAGAGGATTGCAAATCATCTCAGTAGAATGAATTACACGTGGAATAATATGTTGGGCTCTTCAGCCTGAAGGCAGACAAAAGTATACTCAGCAAAAAGCCCAGGGCAGATGAATGGATATATATGACTTCATGTGCAGTGTGTGGGCAGTGGATGTAATATATTGAAGGGATAAACAAATGACGAAGAGTAACTGTCAGTATGAGAACACCAGGGGATTTTACTAGTATCAGAATAAATTGAACAGTATAAAATGCTGACCAGCAACAAAAATCCTTTTAAATGTGACATTCATATTTGAAAGTTCAAAAATTTTTAACTCTAAATTCCTTAAAGACAGCACCAGTTTAAACACTTCATTCATGGTAAAGTTGAATAAGAAGATAATGGAGACTGTAATTTAAATATATATATATATTAGTTTAAATATATATAGTTTAAATATATGTATATAGTATATTATATATATGTAGTTTCAATATATATATTTACATTGTATGTAAATATATAAAAACAAATGATTAAATGCTGTTATTCCTGATAAATAATGTCAAAAATCAGCATTCTATTTTATCATGTTATGTGCTCTTTCAGGCATTTTAAGTTTTAGAATCCTCTGAAAGTCTAACAAGCATAACCATCACACAAATAAAGAAGTGCTGGCAGGTGAAATTAAATTTAAAACCTAGACATTTGGACTGCATGTCCCGAAGCCTGGCTTCTCTCCTGTCTTAGCATTTATATATTAATAAGTCTGCAGTGATAGCAGGTTTGGTAGCAAATGTGATGAATTTGACCTTGGAAATATTTAATTTACAGCACTTAGGGAATTTTAGTAGGCACTTTGAAAAGGGTTTAAGAGATAAAATATCAGGGAATCAAGAACATGCAGTTTAGACTGTAAATGAATGTGCAAACTTCTGTATGGAATGGATAGTCAAAGTTGGGACTGGGTAACTTGCAGAAGATGATCAAGGGAAGAATTAGAATTTGGGAAGACATTTGCATTTAGAAAGTGTGCAAAGAAAAGAAAGTCAAATATTAGTGACCACAGAAATAGGAGGCTTTTGCAAATATGGGATAACACAGAATCCAAAGGAAGAACTTATTAAGGGTGAATTGGAAAGCTGAAATTAAAATGATGAAGATTGTGAACGATGAAAACCGAAAAGTCCACTGGCTATACCAGCATAGTAGCTATTAGTTACCCAACTTAAAAGAAGATTCAATGACATGATCAGAGGAATTATCAAGTGTCAAGGCTTTCTGAAAAGTCTTGTTAAAACACAGGAAGTAGAGACAAACATTTTACACCAATTAATAATGCTATTGACTGGAGACTAGTACAATGGTAGGTCAAGAATATAATAAGAATTATTATCCTCCTGATAATTAGGGTTGAGATGGGCACAAAAGACTAAGATAATGTCACAGAGTGATGGAAGAACCCTGGGGCTGACAGCAATGTAGAAAAAAATGTATATGAATATATGCATATATATGCAAATAAAAGGAAATATATTATTATACTGTAATTCTGGTATGTGTTGGTTTAACTGTAAAAAATGTAGTTACTTATAATGAGAATTTTAAAATGAAAAAAGATTCACATATATGAATTTTATATTGAATGGAATATAATTTGATCAGAATAATCAAATCTACTAATAATTAGCAAAGTAACTATTGTTATCATGATTTAATTAGAAGTCAGATTTGACAGGTCATTTAGTAGACAAACCATTAACAATGGTTTGATCTATAGAAATGCCCAGATTGCTAAGAAATACTATTTACTTATATACATTGAGAGAGAAAAAAGAATCATAAAATTACGGTGATTTCCTGGCATCAGGTTTATTTATTTAAGAATGTTTGCATCAAAAATAGTCATCCCATGAGTATTTATGTTAAAATTGCTAATGTACTTCAAAGAACATTCATCATTATTTTTTCCCATTCAAGATCTGAATCTCCATCATATGTTTAAAGAATCCCCCAATTAATGAAACATGTCTCCTGCGGAAACCTGATAGTCTAAATACTTCCTTTTTTCAGTTCTGTGTTGTTAGAGTACACATAAGAGACTTAGGTTTGCTGATAACAAAGTGATTATACGAAGTGAATGACCTAAAGAAGGGACACAGCAAAATCCTTTCCTCAAACAGATGGCTAGATTGACTGCAGCTGATGCTAGAGTCCATTCTCTACAGGTGATTTAATGTCTCTGACTAAGCAGTTTGCATGGAGCAAACTGAAATCATGTTTTTCTGAGGCAGGGACAGTTATTGGTCAAATAATATTGCAGAATTTTGGGGGGTGTTTTTTGTTTTGTTTTGTTTTGTTTTGTTTTTTGTCAGTTCTCAGATCCCTAGCAATCCTATGAGTTGTACAATATTTTCCATTAAATATTTCTAGAGTGAATTATTGAAAATCAATTTCTCTTTTTATATTATTTTATTTTTTTTGCTAATGGTAAACTCTTAGAATAAACTTTGAGTTGTAAGAAACATACACATTTTATATTTGTAAATTGCACTGCTTTATTTATTCATAGCATAAATGCATATTGTCTGGATTTCTATCCAAATTGAAATGCACTATTTAATTTGCTTATTTTGGGTTACTTTTTCTCCACTTACTGATTTTTATTCTGTAATACTTTTATTGGGGAGGGGGAGTTAAAACAATTATAATTATAATATCATTCCCTCTTACTTCATTCAATCCACTGATTTCATTTACTACTCTAATTCTCACCCCATCTGGGTGGTCATCATTATTGACTCAAAACAGTGCTATGCCACATACTATATCATGGCCACAAAAATCATTCTTTTTCATTAAATTCTCTTCAATCATAGCTGCCTTCTCAGCCTCACTCTGCAGACGCTGCATTTTCTATGATTGTACTTGCGGCACATTCATGAATACTTCTTGGGGAAAAAAATCATTCCAAACCAATAAATCAAATCAATAAACAAGTCAATGAATCTCTTTTGCTTTGCAAACATCATCAATCTTTAGTAAAATGAATCACTACTCCTTGTTCCTACATTTTGGACTCTTTGAAACTATTGTATCTACTATTAGAAGTTCTTTTGGTCCAGTGTCCATGTTTACATTAGATAACATGCTTGACCTTATAGACAATGCAGATATTTGATCTTTTAAGTCAATTTTAGTGAACTCCTTTATTTTTTTTTACACAAGAGTTGCATTGGGAATAGAATATGATGAAGACAGTGTCTTGAACTACATATCCCCTTAAATATCAACACACACATAGAATAAATTTAACTATTAGAATATTGATATTATGAATGTATTTTTGCGTATATATATATATATAAAACATCAAAAACTAAATACACTCATATATTAAAACTTGGGTTTCATATTTTTAATAACTAAATCATTTCATATTTTATCTTATGGAATTTATGGTCAGTTCCATTCTTTTTGGGATCTACTCTAATAGAGTCAAGAGTTAGTATAAACCTCTTTATCTTTTGTAGGAACAAATGTTAAAGACTGTAGGGTAAATGGTTGGTCGGACTTTTTCCTTCATTAGCCTGTATATCCAGCACCCCATGATTATGTGGCCCAATGGATGGGTTCATTTGTGAGTCTGCACACCTTGGCTTGGGAGAGAGGAGATAAAGTGGCACAGAGAGCATGCACATGCACACTCACAAGCATCAGAGGATATGATAAAGATAGAGAGACCGGAAAAAGAGTGTGAAGATTCTTGGGGGGATAGGGTGTTCATCTGCCTTCTAACCCCAATGGCCCTACCCCTGCCCCTGCCCCATCCTATACTTGCAATTTATGATGAGGATGGGTTGGTTACCCAACATTTGTTGGGATGTTTCAATGCAGGTGGAAAAGATATGTCAGTGGCATAGATGGCAGGACAGTTCAAGACAGACGATAACCTAACTCATTAGTTGTCCCCAAAGAGTGTTCTAGTTGGACAGAATACCTTTGTTCCCATCTCTAAACCCCCATTCCTTATTCTCCACAGCCCACATATACAAACACAGATATATTCTGATACCCTTACCGCCTTTCCCTGAGTTATGTCCATAAGAAAATATGTAGTATAAAGGAGTATCAGGGTTTTTCATACCCTTCTACAATTAGCCTCTATTGCCAGCACCTGCAGTATTCTACTCTTCCCATGGTAACGCACAACTGGCCCAATGGCTGTGCACATATATAAGTGTGAGCACCTAAGTCTGGGTGGGAGGGGATAAAAGCATGATCCTATGTGGGGAGGAGAATGAAAGGAGAGAATGCAGGACACAGAGAACATCAGAGAGAGGGCCCAAAGAAGGAACTGGGGGCTTGTGTGCCAGTTGGGGGACTTGCCTGCCCCCCAGCTCTCCTTCCACCTGCCACAGCTTGCCAAACAATTGACCCAGCATCCCTGCTTGGTCTGCATGTGGACTTGATTACCTGATAGCATCAAAACCTGTAAAATCCACCAAGGGCTCCGACATTCTTCTTTAGCTCTTATGATGAACCTATGCAGATTGGGATGACTGCAAAACAGATTGATTCCTATAAATTGCATCACCAAGGACCTCTTGTTCTTTAGCTTCCCATTGTATGTGGTCAAGAGGATGCAGGATCCAAAGACTCTGGCACTGGAGGATAAAGTTAATATATATTACTGTGAATCCACTTTCTCCGTTTGTTCTAGCTGGTATTGCAGCCCTCCAAACTGAGCTTAAGCTCTTGCCAAGCAACTTCAGTCCATGGCCTAACAACTAGCCTTAGTGACACATTTTTCTCTTTGTCTCTACTTATCCCTTCAGTGCTTTGCTTCAGTGTTTCTCTATAGTTACCCAGTTAGTCCCTGGGTAACTAGAGAGAAATAGAGAGACAGAGATCACTATGAATAGATATTATTTTCTGAATATATATATATTCTTTCATTAATTTCTCCTCAAACACAAGCTAAAAAAAAATCTTCTGTTTCTTGCCAGGACTTTTACTAATATAACATTGCTTATTTTAAGAACCAGAAATGACTTCTTTTAAAAATTGGCCCATACTTTACTATTGGGTTCTGCTTTCAAGATTTCAATGATTATTAATTCAGCTCCCAGTAATTTCTGGCTGGTTGAAAAATTCCCCTCTTCTACCATGATTGCGTGTCATATATTAATTATTTTCATGAAACTTCTCAGTTTTCTGCTCTTAATTTTAGCACATGTGATATTTGTATCCTGCTCTGTGACCTGCATTTGATTTTCCAGATGTCTATGAGTGACAAGTGCACTCAATTTTTTTTTCTCTAGGAGATGTCGATTGTCTTGTGACTCATGAGTATAATTTCTCTAGCAAGCTGCATTTTTCACCTGCCCCAGTAAAGACTAAAGTCACTACCCACTAATCTCTGAGTTCTTCTTATTCTATAGTGTTTACTTTTCTCAGCTGGGTCACAAAATTTAAGTGCATTTATCTTCTTATGTCTTATCATACTTTGTCTCAAAAATTGCTACAGGTTTTAAATAACTCTTGACAACATAAGATTCCTTTGTAATATATAACCAAAGACATCTCATCAAGTAATTTACAGAGAACATGATCTCAGTGGTATGTCTAATGCCAAAAATCATGGGCTTAAATAAATTGGAGGCTTACAGTTTTTAAAGTATCCAGTCTAGAAACTGAGACCTAGAGGAGCAAATCAGTTTGCTACTTAGGTAGACAGGAAATTTGAAGTACATTTCATGCCTCTCAAAGTCTTTTTCTGCATCACAATCAAATACTTATAACTGAAAGCTGAAAATAGTCATCTGAAATAACTAAATCAACTGTCTATTACTCTGAAATTAATATTTAAGATATACCTTTATTCTTCTCAGTGAAGCTTTTCAAATATTTCTATTTGAATATTTTCTAATTTGATGTGAGCTAACTCATGTAATGTCTTAATAAGTAGCAATATATGTAAAAAATAATTCCTGTTTATATGCACAATTCAAATATAGCAAATATTAAACACTTATAAAACCAGAAAAGTAGTTCATAATTTACTTGCTGAGTATAATATCTGTTATAATTTTATAATATACAAAGTAGATTTTTTCTCAACATCCACCCAATATAGCTATCAAATCTAGATTGCTATAAATATTTGCTAGCATGACTATCCATTTACTATTCTTATATTTTTATACATTACACTGTGAACAGATTTTTAGAATCGCAATAGATCAAGCAAAACTAATTCATTAAAATATGTTTAATTTCTCATTCATTGAATGTAAAAATTTCATGGAAGTTTCAAAAAAATTAAGGAAAAGGAGACTTATGTTTAATAATCTAGCTTTAGTCCTGGGATGTTAAATTCTGTGGGTATTCTGCTTGTGCAGGCATTAACAGAGGTTTTATTCTGGTATTGTTGCTATGGGTTTATCAAGTATTCATGACATTCACAGCTATGGTTGACTGACACTGTGCTCAGGGATTAGTAGTAAACTTTTGTGAGTAGCTAGCAGTAAGGTAAGTAATTTTGTTGCATGTTTAATTTTAGTTCTTGCTCATCCTTCCCTCTGCCCTTCCCTTATGTCCCCCTATTCCTTCTTCTCTTTTCTCCTCCTCCTCCTTTTCCCTTTCTTTCTCCTCTTCCCTTCCTCCCTCTCTCCAGGCCTCCTTGATACTTAGAATACAATCAACTTTCTTATTGTTTCACAGCTAATATGCCTTGAAGAAATCATGTTGTCTTTATTTTTCCCCTTTTGCTGACATATTTTTGCAGTTTCTTGTAAGAAATCTTGTAAAATATGATGCATCCAACAGTAGAAAAAATATGGAGAGAAATTTATAAAATGATGCAAATATCAAGTACTATATCATGAAAATGTTTCCTTTGAATGGCACTTGGAGTCTGGGATTCATGCCAGAAAGTAAAAGCATTTGGGCTGTGTGGTTTCAAGATCAAAAGATCAAATGTTTTTCATAATCTATCATGCAAAAGTTATTTGCTTGATTTATAGTATGTTTCCTCCATTCTCAAAGGGAGAAAAAGATGATAAAATGACACAAGAAATATTGAAGAAAAAACTTTTTTTATGGAAGTGTCAGTATTTGGTGCTTATTTGGATAACTGGATGGTTCTGAAATAATGAGCATGTAATCTGTACTCTCTATACATGCCCATATTTTAATATCTAAGTACACAATAAGCATGAAAGCATTCTCTGTTTAAAATATATTTTATGCATTTTACAGCATTTGAAATTAACTTTAAGCTGGCACCAAAAATTTTTCCATGAACTTTTATGTTAAAAATAGAGCTAAAAGTTTAGCACAAAATTTTAAAACTTGAATAGGTCTTTTTTATTTCTTTCAAATTGTGGCAATAATCATCACAACGACAAACAAAAATTTAAAATTACTTAAAGAAACCAGCTGCATTTTGTTGATGTTTATATTTCCACATTTCTACACTTTGCTAATTAATAATTTTTTAAACTAACATCCTAAGCTGTGTAGGTAAAGATTTTCTGTGAAAAAGGCATTTTTACATATACTATAAACAAGTATTTTTTATTTTTTACATGTTTTCCTCAAATAATATTATGGCTTACTGAAAATTTTTAATAAATAATGAAATTCATCATATCCTTCACTGATGTAGCTTCATAACCTATCATATTTTAAAATTATCTGTGGTTAAAATAACAATATAACCTTGTAAAACTATGCACTAATATCTTCTAAAATGATATTTTTCTTGTAAACTCAACCACAATCTCAGTTTACTAGTATAGACTATGATATGACTAAGATGATCATGTCATCTTATTTTTGATTAGCTATTCTTTAATAAATGCTGAACTAAAGTGGCTAAGTGGTAGTTAATAAAATATTTTTATTAATAAGGTGTAAGTATTACTGCAGCTAAATAGGTACACAAACAAGTTGCTTAATTTTATAATAAGAACATGTAACCGTGTTTTATAAAGATGCATTTGTTGTGAGAAATTTATATGGACTCAGATTAAATCCCCGTCTTGAACCTATTTAAGTAGAATTAAACTCATTAAATGATTTAATTTTGGTTAATAAAATCTTAAAAATGAATATATGTAATCAGTTCATTAATGAAGTTGCACTATTGCCTTTATTATGACTATTTCAAGCTCTTAGAAAACTGTTCCAAAAATTTCCTTAAGGAGTTTTAAACTCATTCCCTTAAGTATTAAAAGTACTTGACATGGGCCGGGCATGGTGGCTCGTGCCTGTAAGCTTCAGCCTATGAAGCGGCCGGGGCTAGGGATTGCAGTTCAAGTCCCATCTGGGGCCAGGAGCGAGACCTAGTTCCAAAAAAAATAGCTGGGCATGGGGGTGCGCGCCTGTAATCCCAGCTACCTGAGAAGCTGGGGCTCGGGTTTGAATCTGTAGTACCAGGGGCAAAATTAGTGAGACCTAGTCTCAAAAAAAAAAAAAAAAAAAGTACTTAACATGCCTTAGCTTATTTCACTCTCATAACAGTCCATTTGAGTAGTTACTATTATATCTACTTTACAGAAATAGAAATTGATGCAAGATTTTCAAGGTCATAAAGCTAGTAATTAGCCATTCTCAAAAGAATTCTGCTGGAGCTCTAGAAAGTTTAGAATGTTAAGAGAATTTCATAAATTAATCTCTATTGTTAGAAGCTGGGCATTGAATCTGTATCCCTTACTACTTGAATTGCAAAGCTTTGTGGTTTAATGCATAAATTATTTACCTGGCTAACGCACCTTTAGTTGTCTACAAATAGCATTAATTCCAGCAAAGAAAAGTAATATGTCATTTAAAGATTTATGGGTAACTCACAGAACAGAGCAGCAAAAATCCAGAACAAATCGAGGAACTACAAAGTCACAGGGACACCAGGGAGGCATTTGTCTCTGCTTCTTCTGTATTCCTCTCTGTTTATCTGCTTCCTTTCTCTAGACATTGTGCTTTGACTTCTCTCATCTACATATTAAAAACAGGTGATGGATGTCAATGTCTGGAATTTATACATGAAAAGCTCAATGAACCCATTCCCCTGTGAAATACCACAACTGATGATCCTTATAAAACTATTTTGTGTCACTGGAAATTGTCATGAAGGTACATAGCAACTGAGGATATATTTACTCAAGAAAATATACTATTTTTGTAATATTAGTAAGTCTATGACGTTTAATTAACTCATCCTCTACTCTATTCACTCTAGCTCAGTCTGATAATCTTACACTAAGTGTTGTCAAAATGAATCTTTTGCTCCCCTTAGTTCTAGCACCCAATCAAGGGCAATGATTGTTCACTGGGTGGTGGACAGAGATGGAGGGAAGATCTCCAATATTATCACTCTTTCAAATCATGAGTTGCAGAAGCAAAATCCTTGCCAAGACAGCCAGAATTTCAAAGTCAACTTTCTTTCAGCCAACCTTCATCTAGAAATCAGAAGTTCCACCATAAATATAGCAGATCAAGAAAACCAGGGCTCTGATGGTACATTTATCAGTTTATTAGTAGGATACAGCTTCATACTGGGAGAAACCAGGTGAGAAAACCAGCGACTACTCCCTCCTTCATTTGGAGCAGTGACTCAGAAATTATGCTTAGGGTAAAATAAATTAATTTAAAAAAACTACAAGAGTTTTAAGTTTGCACCTAGAGGAATGAAGTTTTTTTTTTTTTTTTTTTAAAGAGTGACTAGAAATGGAATTCAAGGATACTCTTGAAAACAATAGTGATTTGGGTAACAAGTAATTAAGAAGAAGCTTGCAACTTTAGGAAAGGACCTGATGAAATTGTTGGTCAGCTAATAATCAGAGAAGGGGGGAAAAAAGTCAAAAAGGGCCCTGCCTCTGTCATAACAAACCTCAAAAACCCAACCTTACAAATTGCTCTTACCCAACTTTTTTGGCTCATCCTGGTAATACTTTGTCCCTCTGAGAACTATTAAAAATATCAGAGTGAACATAGAGTAATTAGTAAAACTTATTAGCTGGGAGTAATACTACAGGAAGCCAGAAAACTTAGGGGAGATATTAGAGATGGTCAAAGTAAGTCTCCCTAGAATCACTGCCATCCTAAGGGGCTATATGCCCAAATGTGAATTATAGAGAAGTGACACAGGGGTTTTCACAGTGCAAGAGTGAGAGCTTCCACTAAAATAACTCAACAAGTCACTAAATGCACAAACAATAACAAGAACAGGAATGAAGGAAGATAATATCCGTAGTTTTTACAACTTAACTAATAGTTCAGTTGTTTTTGTCTGTTTTTAATTATAAGACATGGAATAAAACCAAAGTGTTTTCTTCACAAAAAATACATTAGTAAGATAAGATTATCTAGGAGATATCACAACTGTTAGATTAAACAATCATTTAAATCAGCTATTTTTTAAAATCAATGTTGTAAATAAAGTTATGCCTGAAGAAGTAAATGAAATTATGACTACAATGTCTCGTCAAATACACAATATCAATGAAAAGGTTAAATTTATAAATGAAAGAAAAATAGTTCTACAGTTTAAAAGTAGAATGAGTGTAATAATGAAACTCATTCAGAGGCTCAAAACAGATTTCAATGGACAGAAGAAAGAATTAGCAAATTTCAAGAATGCAATTCAAATACAGAGGGAAGAAATAATGAAGACAGCTTCATACACTCAGAGAGATGGGGATATCATTAAACATAACAGCATATATAAAGTGAAAAATAGTAGAGAAAGAAGTTAAGAAGTAAAAAAGACATGAAAGAGTAAAGAAAAAAAGTAAAAAATTAGTATCTGAAAAATTTTCAAATTTGATGATAAACATTAATCTATGCAATCAGGAAACATAAACACACACAACTCCAATATGGCAAATAAAAAGAAATTTTTACCAATATACATTACAAATGCAGAAATCCAAAACCAAAACCTTTCTAAAATGAGAAAACTTACTATTCTGAAGAAGAAAGCAATGTATACACCATGATTTCTTAGCAGAAATAACAGAACAACAGAAACAAGAAGTCAGTGAATGTTATATTTGAAGTGCTGAAACAAAATCTGTCAACCAAGAATCTAACATCTGTCAAAAAATCAAAGCAAAATATCCCTAGATACATAAAAACTGAGAGAACCTATTGCAAGAAGGTTTACATTCCAAGAAATACTAACATAGATCTTCTGACTTCTAGCAGTCTGAAAAATTCTTAAACAACTGGTAAAAATAACAATAGCAAATAATGTAATTATAAAATGATAGTATACATATATATTTCTCCTTTTCTAAACTAATATTATAAGTAAGTATATAAAACAATGGGCATATAATTTTAGGGTAAGATCTAAATGGTCAAAAATGTATTATGCCTTATAATGATAATACATCATAGTTGAATGGGGTCACAGGATTGTAATGAGGAAAAGATACCAGATGGTAATTCAAAGTCATAGTAAAAAATAATGATATAAGTATGTTATTCAAGAAGGGTAATGTAAACTCTATAAATATAAATATAGGTCTGTTTCTTGCAAAAAGGGTTAAACATACACACACACACAGTAGCAAAATATATTGGTCTTATTGCTTAACAGTATAGACCAGGAATAAACAAACAAAAATAACCCTCATCATAGATTTTCTGTATATGCGTTCCCCATCCACAGGGATGGAATTTACTGACTTGGCTAATTCCAGACTCAACTTCACTCTTCCAAGAGTCAAAATCAAAATGATTATGGACATTGGCTCATGTTTTCTATTAGGAAATGTGACTGAAGCACAATCATTGAAATTAGAAGAGAAATGTCTTCACGAAGAAAAATTGTTCTCTTTGGGCTTTTCTGAGACCTGAGCACTTCTTTCAAAACATGATTTTTGTGGCACAAAGTATTCTCACCTTGAACTCTACTGCATGCTTCTGTGCACACAGATCAAGGGCACTAACTGGCTGGATGAGAACTGGCAGTTTCCCAGGCAAGTGACACGTATGTTGAGTGTTGAAGGATGGCACAAGAGCCAAGCAGGATAAAGATAGTTTTTCTAGTCATGGGAAGGATAATGGGCAAAACATCAGAGATAGGATCAAATGTGTGTAAGACACATTATGTCAAGCTGGCAGATTAGTTTGTCTTTATTTTCTCCTCAAATTTAGAATGTTAGCTTCAAATGGCACTTTGAGTAGAGATTGGCATTACCAGATTTAATCTGTACAGGTCATGTAAGTAGCATTATCACTCATAACAGAGAATTAGCAGTCAAACCACTCAAGAAACTGTGACAATGAACCATGACTTGATTCCATGCCCCAAATCTCCATATTTTGTGAAGAGATGTGACTGCAGGTTTTACTAAACATCCACATTCTCCAGTCACTGAAAACTAGGCTGGAGCTGATAAATGCCCAGATAGAAATGCAATTAAATCTTCATTTTATATGTTCATATATAGCCTGTGCTATATACTACATAATATATAGTAGTCTTGTTGAGTGTCTTGTACTACCAGAAAAAAATAAATATTTTATAGCTTAGTTATGGACTGATTATTAGTGAACTTCAGTATTTTTATGTTCGAAATAAAGCTAGATGTGACATTCTCTCACAAGAAGTGGATCAACAATCTATTATGCACAGCTATAATTTATATTATAAGATGAGAAAACTCTTAAGAACACTATGTTGTACATTATGTCCATTCATAATATAGTTTTCAATAAATTATTTTTAGAACAAATATAAGATTCTCATCCCTTCTAGAATATATTCAGAAAAGTTTATTCCATCTATAGAAGAGTATTAGTCATACAGGATATAGTTAGTAAATCATAGTCACAAAATATTTGGCATAAGTCTACTCTATGACCTGCAGTATCATGTACCAAACTAATTCATTGCATCTTGTGTATTCAATATACTCCACCAGTACAAATATTATTAAGATTGCATTTGGGAAATATTACTGAGATCAGCAGTGCTTGTATCAAAGCTTTGTTATCATGGTATAATTCACTATAGGTTCAACTGTATGTGTTCAAAGATTTGCTAAGAGCTGGTTTTATAAATCCGCAAATTGTGATTTTCCTCACAAAATGAGAAGGCCATGTTAGCCCTGAATATTTAAACAGAAGTAGACCAATTTTTCACTGCCTTTAATACAAGGCTCTACTGAATTCCTTATTCTTAAAAAAAAAAAAGCCAAAAGGAGAACACAATCAGAAACTTATGTTGTTTTTAACAAGCAAATATCCATCTCTTAACAATAGTTGAAATTTTTATTGGCATTTTATGTTACAATAAAAAATGTGTTCAGGAAATCTGAATCCATTACATTGGATGAATCTTAAACAGGTCTATAGAGCTATCATAACTCTATATGTACAGATAGTTATTAAGAGTAGCTAATTTATTCCATTGTGTAGCTAATTAAAACAATATTCACTCATAATTACTATCTATTTAGAGTACTTATTCTGGAATCATTTTTCATCAGATTCCAGAGGCAAGAAAAAGATGAACTGCCATTCTTTTGAAGTAAAATGCTGAATGGGAAGTATTTACTTTTTTTACAGCTAGTATGAGTTGTAAATTACAAATACATACATGTACGTATGTGTCTGTATGTATGTGTATGTGCATAACACATTTATAAACTCAAATCTTTTGTATAGTTGAAACATTTGATATCTATAGCTCCCATCTCTGTTCTAGAATGCAGAGGTAAATGGGCTACGTGCTTTTTCAACCCACTCGTTGACTACACTGTCTCAGTTCAGGGTGGCTCGATGGTGACATTACCTAATTCTGACCAGAAACTTCTTCATCCTTCTGGCTTTATTCTGTTTGTTTCTATCACTTTTGCATTGCACACAGGACTGGATTAGTGCATGTGCAGTGATGATGAAGTGTATTCCATAAGAAATTTAGGTGACAAACAGTTGGATATCTAGACTCTCAGGCTACTGGGATGCACCCTGGACACACTCTGTAGGTCACCTCTCTTCCACTAAGGTAGATTTGGGTGACTTTCTTCTGAGTTGCCATGACAACTTATCCTTAACAACCCTACAAACACTCCTAAGTTTTTAGCAATTGAAACCAGGATTTATTGTTACATATTCAGTGCCAGGACATGGGTATTTCTTCATTACATTGGTAAGAACTTATGCCTTTTGGGAGCAGACTTGAACAAATGTCTATAGATGATTTTATGAATAAAGTGATGAAACACAACTGCCAATTTCATATTGCTTAACCTCTAGAGTTGACAGATGAAATTTTGTTTCTTTTGAAACAGAGAGTTTCAAAAGGAATATGCACAGGTGAAGTATCTACCTCAGTCTGAAGGACATGGAGGACAGCCATGAGCCAAATCTTGAAGGATGCTGTAGCATGAATTAGACAGGCTTTTTTCTCCATTATCCTCTATATCTAGCAACGGTGGTATTGTGTCCTCTCCATGGTAGTATGTACATACCTGGTCCAGCGAATGTGTACATGTGTAAGTAGGCACACCTGGGTTGGGAGGAAAGGATAAAAGGGCATCAGAATAAGAGAGCAGCACGTGTGGGAGGGAGCACAAGAGTGAGATTTCCAGAGAGAAAGAGCTTGAAGATTCTTGGGGGGCTGAGTTGCTCACCTGCCACCAAACACCCCTGGGCCCAGTACCCCCCACCATGCCCTGCCTGGTATGTCTGTGTAACTGCTAGAACCAACAAAGTACCTATGCAGGTAGGTGAGCCTGATGATTGCACCACAATTGGTGTCACAACCACAATGGTTACATGACCATTGGTGACAAGGATGGGATGCTCCAACACAGAGAGAGAAGACATGCCAGGTGGCGTAGAACACAGGATGGTTCAACACAGACAGATGAATAGGAGTTATTATGGCTACGAAAATTGAGGGATTTCCTAGTATAAGAAGCAATGCCTACAAGGACTTGAAAATTGAAAGATCATAGAAAGTAACATAAAGGAAAACTTAAATGATTCCACATTAATGAGTTTTATTATTTTATATTTATTTCTTTTCAGGGAGAATCGTAGTGCTGTTTTCACAGAATGCTGTTAACATACTTTATGTCAACTTTAATGTATTAAGCCAGCCCAGTGACATATGAGTGTGGATTGGAGGAGTTTGAGATGAGGAGGAGATCATATTCTAAGCAAGTACCATTTCACTAAATACATTCCCAAACATTATTTTGTCCTAGGTGGAATCCTTTGCAAGAGTTGCTGTGGTTCAGAATTGGAGGTAGAGGGTCAGTTTGAAACTGCGCTGTTTACTAGGAAGAGCAAGCATGTAAGTAACAGGCATGACTCTGGACCCCAAAGGGACTCTGGCCTCTGCATGGGTCTTTTCTTTCTTCTAACCACCCCTCATCATCATTGTCTTAAAAGTAACTCTCTCTCTCTTTGCCCAAGTTGAGCAAGACTTTGGAATGCATGTTCCTATTCCTGCTGCTTGTCAAGTTATAGCATTCTTGTTGTGCTTTGTGGAGCCTGATTATTACATTCACCTACTTATAATCACCAATAGGTGGACATTCTTAGAGTAAGGAACACACTGAACAGGGAATGAGGCTCCAAATGCCTCAAAAGAGGACTGAGGCTCAAAGGAAGGGATACTTTGGAATTCTAAAAACAAGCAAGGTCACTAAGAGGGCTGCAGTCTCATCAATTCCTTGACCCTGCAGACATTTTGGCCTGACACTCCAGTTGTGGAGAGGTGTTAGAATTGGACCAAACGAAGCGTTCTAATAAGAGCTTCTTAGTAGTGCTTTATTGATTTCAGAGAACTACATTTCTCTTTCTAGCTTTTCATTGTCCTATTTTCTTTTTCACTGTAAGCAGTAGGTGAGACTTTCTTAAGTGTTCTCTTCCATTGTGTGTTTTCTGTCAATGTTGTCTATAAAATTCTTTAAAATAAAAAGACTGTAGATTGCATCTCTTGAGGATGCCAGTCATGCTGCAGTGAAAAGAGTGAAAGTTTATGCTGCTTTCGTCAGGCAACTATGATCTTGCCGTCTGCTTTTGTATTTTTAATTCATCCTGAGATTCACTATCAAATACCTCAGCTGCATAAACTGAGGTTACAAGGCTCCTGCTTTCTGTCTTATTGTAGTTTTCCTGTTTAATTACCTTCTAGCCATTTAAATATATGTCCCATTAGTTCAAAGATTATTGTTTCTACTGATATATACAAGATAGATATAGATATATATATATGCAATATATATATATATGCAATATATAGGACATATCACTTAATTACTCTGTTTCTAACTTTTTCTTTTATTTTCAGTTTCAGATATTTCAAAGAGTTACTACATTAGAATAAATCATGGTGTAAACTCTTACTTTTAGGGGTTTCATGAACTATGTACAAGTGCAGTGAAAATTATTAATCATACCAAAAGTATTTTTGCAAAAAACTATTCCTATTATGAATAATATAATTGGCTAGTTTTTGTAACTTCTTTTACTATATCTACTAAAATGGGTGGTGACATATATCCTATGAATTTAAATCCAATTGCCTTCCTCTTTTTCCTAACAGTAGGGGCTGTAATGGATTAGCATAATAACGCAAATAAAATAATGACTGTCTCTTTGAATACTAAAAACATGAACTTAATTTATTTGCTCATTTACTAAAATCAAAAACAATATGAAAGTATTTAGTTTTGATATGAACTTACTCCTAGTCAATCAGATAAAATATATTCCATGAAATTACTTTAAAAGATTCATAGTCATATAAATTCTAAATACTATACATCAAAATTGATGTTTCATACTTTGTATTAGTTTAAATAGCATATTCTAGGGCAATATAGATACTACTGTATCAAGTATTAATCAATATTGACCCCAAAACTGAGTATGAACAAGTAAAACTATAGTTTTATTGATCTATCAAAAATATAAAAAATTGTAGTTATAAAACACTGTGATATCATCTAAAATTTACTAATGTAGTTTCTCCTCTCATCCCTGAAATAGCTCTCTTTCCTAAAGGTACAAGTATGATAGACCAAAGAAAACTTTTTTTTTCTTTTCTTTTTCTTTTTTTCACAATTAAGGAATCATATTTTTGGATCAGGCTTTCTAAATCTGCCAATATATACATAGAAAATTAATTGATTTGGCCAATAAAAATGTAGAAGTCATAGCTGTATATTGTCAGCAGGACCCTAGTAGGTGACAGCAGAGACAATAGCAGCAACAATTTGATGGCAGTTATCCAAAAATCTTGTTTTTCTGTTTACAGCTCTCAAAAGGTTCCAAATGGTCTGAATTCTTTATTAACATTTTGACCTCATGAGGTGGCTTCTTTCTGTGGATAAAAAACAAAGGCATTCAGGGATTCCAGTTCCACTCACATCTGGAGCTTCTGCTTTTGTCTAAATTTGATTTTTTTGACAATACTCCCTTCAGCAAAAAGCTTCAACAGCTTGTGTAATTATTAACATGAGTGCTGCAAATCTTTTGTACTGTACTTAAGAGTTGCCAACCTTCACTGTCAGGAAAATCATGGAAAATTAAATTAGGACAATAGATGAAATAATGGATGTGAGGGAGTGGAATCCCTAAGTGGCTTGGTCATGCTGCTAATGAAGAAAGAATTCTCCTCCTCTTTTCTCTCAGTTGTGAATGTCAGATCTCAGCCATAAAAGTAGCTTATATACCATTTTCTTTTTTATATAAGCTGCTAATGATTTCTTGAGTGACTCCTTTAAAATGATCTCTTTTAATACAGTATTTCAAAACCACTATGCATTAACAAAGCTGCTTTAAAATAGGCCAACTTTAATATTACAGAAAAAGGGGCAAGAAAAATAAAGAGGGAAAGAGAAAAATGAAAGGAAGCTATCAGATATGGTCTGCCTTTAGAGTAGATGTCTAAAAGCATTTTTATACGGTCCTCTAACAAAAGTTATACTAAGTGGCTCAAACAAAACCATGTTGCACAAGAACTATTGCATGAGGCAATATATTACTGATTCAGTCAGGAATTAAAAAAAAAAAGTTCCCAGAGAATCTTCAAGCAAGTGGTTGGTGAAGTTATAAACTCAATTATCAGGAATTGTTGCACCTCTTCTAAATTCTCTTTATTTTCTAATTTTATATGGTACAATATTAAATTTCTAATTTATTTTGAAACATTAATTTAAATAGAGATTTTTATCTTTCTAAGTTAAATGTGAATCATCAATGAAAGACAAAGGAATTCAACTGTTTTTTGCTATTAAAAAAATAGCTAGAGACATAGAGCATTCAAAGAACAAAGGGAATATGAAAAATGGTGGAAAAATGAAATGTTATTCATGCCTTAGAAAAACAGACCCCCGTGCCCACTAGCAGTATGAGTTAAAATTATGTCCTAATAAGTTGCTTTGTTATCAATGACTTATAGTATGTTTACATGTACAAGTTTGACTAGAATTACACAACACCCTTCTTTTGGTGGATGATTCAGTGATGAGAGAATACTGAGTATGATAGCAGTCAATCATATTACTCAGTCAAACACATACATAGTCTAGGAAAATAATCTCAACTATCTCAGAATGAAGCCTTCTTCCAAATAGCAATTATTTTGTGATAATTCATTTTGAGTACAATTTAAAAAACATGATAACTCATGTAAAAGAGAAAAAGATTATTTGATTCATTGTAAATTAGTTTCATTTATAAATACTTAAGTATAACCACATTTGTCAACCTAAAGAATGAAGCCTACACACACACATGAACATTTATGTAGTTATCATAAAACCTTTATAAATATACATGATTGTACAGTACTATGATACTGAAAACCCAAACAAGATTATTTGACCTTAAAGACATGATTGCTTGATTTGACAACTAATTATTGATAATTCAGGGAAAATTATTTTTTAAAAATTCAGCATGAGTTGGAATGCACCACCTAGAAATTTCAGTCAGTGTTAGGAATTCAAAAAAAAAAAAAAAAAACTTTATATTTAAAAACAAGTTCGTTTGTTGCAGATAAAATTTAAATATGATTTTCATATAATTTGTTAACTAACAGGAAATATTAATTTCTGTTAAATGCCAAGTAATTTCTCATTATGACAGACTATTTCATTTTATCACCTAACACCTCTCCCACAGACATTGTGACAAACAAAATTTTCTGATGAAAATTTGTGCCCCAGGAAAATTTGTAAATTACTTCTATTTGATTTCAGTTGAATATTTCAAACTAACATGGAACTGCTAGTCAATTTCTCTTGGAAGAAAATGGCTACACTGTTCAGATCTATGTCCCTATCCAGGTCTCTGATGACATTTAGTAAATTGTTAAGCATTTTAATGGATACCCAGTTCATGCCTGCCTGGGAAGACCTGATCTCTGCTGCTGTTCTCAGTGTCACACAGGGGAATGCTTGTCTTTGTTGTTATTGTGCTTATGCCTGGAGGAGCAAGCAGTGGAAATCTTTGACCTTATTCTTTAGCTTTACTATGTGCTGCTGCTCAAAGGCACATTGAAGTTACCTCCAATTAGGACAAGGAATTACTCCTATCCAGTTGCTTCCCTTTTCTCATCCTTCCTTTCCCTGATTACTGGAAATCAGGGAAGTAAACACTGTCTGAACTCAACAACATGTCACCTGTGACATGCCAGAACCATTAACTTTTTCTTTCCAGCTTCTTTTTTACACACCAAAACATGAATGAGAACCATGACTGAACAATATTCCCGAGGCTATCAGTGAAACAGCAAATTTAAAATTGAAAATAGTTGTAGTAATCTTTGTATTGCTGAGGCGGGACACAGAACATAGGTAACGATTATATCTGACAACACAGCAGATGTCTTTGCAAATTTCAGGGTCATCATAGAAACACATAAAAAATTTCATGCTGTTCTTTAAAGCAAAGGCTGTTTTTCATAGAATGAATAAAAAAGAGCAGTTGTACATACTTCTCAATACTCACCAGGGATGAAGAAAAGAAAAAAAGCAGAAAAATACTATTTGCTATACCTCTTGTGCTCCTTGTACCTACATACACATTCTTTTCCTACATAGAAAAAACCCTCAACACAATTAAGTTATCTTCTATTTCTACACTGACGTCAAAATTTAGTACTTTTACTAAAGAAACTCATAAGCCTCGGACATGAGGCTTGAAATGCAATCTTACAACTTATTTATGACTACTCTATAAGCCTGCTTCCTTTTTTGCAAGGAACTTATTTGGTACTGCTGTTCTTGTTCATCTGATGTTCACATAGATTGGGAAACTAATTATCAATCAGTCTGACACACATTGTAATGAAAACTTGAATTCTAGTTCATTGACCCTTCTAAGGTAAAGTTCTTCCTAATTGTACATCATTCTTGTGTTTCTCAGTGTCCAAGTTATTATTTTCTTGTTACATTTTACTTTATTCAGCAAAAATGTATATCACAGTTTCACTAGCACTGGTTTGAACACTCCAAAATAATACAAATTACTAACATCCACAAAAATTGTATTATTTGTTCTAGTACTTGGCCAATCTGCAATTTGGGTGTAGTTAAGGTTGCTATCAGATTAATTATTTGGGTCATCTTCTCACTGCTTATTTTTTCCTCAGTTTTATGATAGCTATTTCACAGCTATTAGCTTTTAACTAAAAAGAATCAAATATCAAAACCCAGAATATTATTATTTGAAAAATCAGTGAACAGAATTCATCACACTAAGGAGATAAATGGTAAGTTCATCTTATAATCTTAACAATAAATTGACAAATTCAACAACTCATGATAAAATCTCTCAGCAAACTAGTAACTTAAGTAAACTTCCTTAATTAATTTAAACATTTCTATAGTAATCTTAAAACTAATATCAGATTTGATATATTAGTACTACACATTGAAGATGATCACTCTAATACTATTTAAAATATAATTAAAACTACTAAGTTTCAGTAACTATTAAGTTTTAGTTACTAACTACTAGTTAGTAACACAATAACAGAAATTAATTGCATAAAGATCAAAAGAAAAAATTGGAACAGTATTAAGATATGAACGATTGTCTACTTAGAAAATCTTAAATACCCTACCAAGAAAACTATCAGAATAATTTTGTAAGGACACAAATACAACACAATTTAAGTATTTCATTTCTAAATGTTAATACAGAAGATTTACTCAAATTTTTGGAGTATATTCATTTTATTCAATCAAATTTAACCATAGATTTAATATGGCAAGAAACTTTAAATGATCTAAATGTCAAATAATGAAATGAAAATAAATTGTATTTTATTCATGATTATAGATTAACTCTCAGCATGAAGAACAAATAGATTAGAGATATATATATAGCAACGGACATTAAAAATACTATGTTAAACTGGAAAGTTCCATGGTTCTAGTGGGGCATCATATTACTAAAACTCATTGAAATGAACACTTAGTCATATTTTTACTGAAGGTAAATTACAGTTAATTAAAAATATATCTCTGAATTAAGAAGATTTCAGCTATCTCATTCAGTGCCAGAAGTTGAATTCATTACTATAAATTTATTTCCCACATTCATTAGAATGAAAGAAAAATGCCTTATGCTCATCACTGTGGTGTTTAAGATATGGACTGTCAGAACATGTTAAATGACAATATGTCATTTTAAAAGATGTCAAGTTGCTGTACTTGAATACTTCTACATTCCTTGTTAAGCAAAGGAATAAGCACCATGATTTGAGATGAGAAAAGCCTTTTGGGGGTGAAAAGGGCCGGAATAACTTCATGCTGGAACATCACCATAAAAGATAAAGATTTGAGAGCTGAGTATGCATTTGAGTTGTTATCCAACTTTTTTTTTAGTTACTGGTTGTCTATTGATCATCTCTATCCTATCCATCTATTACTTGTGATAAGCCTGTACACTTGCTACTTTAATTGGTCAAAAATAAACAAATTTGGACCCCATAGATTAAAAGGAATTTATGTCATAGAAATTCAATAAAAGACAACAGGTGTTATTGGAAAAAGACTTGAAATAGCAGTTTACTTGTCAAGTCTGACATTTGCAAATGATGCCTATACAGTGCCTACTAATATCAACGAAAGTAATCATGATTAAAAGTTTAGAACAAGCCTTCAAGTGCTCATAAATAACTTGACTTTCTTGATAGCTAAATAAAGTGTGAAAGACAAAACAATAGCACAGATAGGAACACCTTCTGTTTGTTCAGATGCAAAGCACTGAACATGAGTTTTCAGCATTTCTCTTTTCCTGACATCTGAATGTTATTATAGTATTAAATTTAACAACTGACTAAACACAACACTCTTAAGCTGATGGATGATAGGTAGTAATTGTTGAAGCAAAGCTTCAGAACAACATGTTTTACAGGGTACAGTATCCAATTTCCTCCAAGTGACAGTTTTCAGTATCTTAATAGCTAAAGGATAGTAAATTGTTCACTTCATGAGCATTTTTGGCACAAACTTTTAGAAGCAATTTTCAAGGGAGTCATCTAGGATGAATGATACGGTACTTAGTGCGATGCCAGAGTACAACATTAAACAATCCCTGTGTGCAGAATATGACATGGTATGACCCTAATTGAAGCTTGTGTGCAAGGAGAGCAAGAGATACTCATGTTACATGACATATGTTTTATCCTTGTGACAAGAGAAACAAACTTCCAGTCACTGAAACCTTCTAAATGATAAGACTGGTATTTACTTAAAAGTTTAACTTCCTTTAATGGGAGTTTTTAAATTACTTTTTTTTACCCTCACTAAACAAACAGAGCTATGTATCTGGAAGAGGATAGGTGTAATGTGTTGCTCTGAATATGAGTCTCCATTGGATGTGAGCCTTAGTCTCAGGCAGTGGGTCTGAGTTACTGGGAAGTCATTTCTGTGTTCTAAGTTCTTCCCTCTAAGAGATCCAGCCTTCAAGGAGAATTTGCTTAATAGTGTAAAAATTGGGAGGCACAAATCATTCTTAACTAGTAAGATATATTTCAAATAGACTCAATCTTCTCTTTGAACTTTAAATGTCAGTAAATTCAAATGTGGTCACTGACTCTCCTAACTTTCAGTTTCTCTGTCAAATAAAAGTAACTCCCTTCAATATTGTTTTCTATGTAGCATGAAATTCTTTAAGAAACACTTTTTTGGTGAATTTTTGAGGAGATAATAGAAGTGGTAAAGACTGGGAATGTGGAATCATACTGTTAACATAAAATCTTCAGTCTGCTTATGATATATCTAATTTTCAGCAAGAGTGTCTAACATTTTTATGCCTCCTTCTCTTTCATAGTTAAATTCTAAAAAATGCTATCAGTGTACATATATATATCATAAAATATGAAAAGATTTGTTTATAGCAGCACATTTAAAATTATCACACAGTAAAAATTCAGTATTTATTGGCCAATATTTAGATTTTTCTCATATGCCATGTATTAGACAGGTTGTTGCAGCAATCAAACTTTAAGAAATAGTGTTGAGAAGGGTACTCAGGCTAATTTTATGTTAGTATAGACTGATGTTTCTATTATGATAGTCTACGAATGAAAAAAATAAACTGTGATGTTATTAACTATCTATACTTAATTCTAAAACTAGTTCAGAGACTAAGTTAAAATTGAAAAAGAAAATGGCATATATGAAACCCCTTTTTCTGAGAATTTAATGAATCACAAGGATTTGTGCAGGAATATCTTGAGGGAAATCTTTCCACTCCCTTAAAGAAGGCAATGCAGTTACTAACAGAAGAAACTTTCTTAGATGGTTCCTATAAAACTTCTAGAATGAACAGAGTTTTAATAGATACCTATGAAAGGGATATATGAAATAAAATCAGGATCTCAAGATGTTATCAGTTTGAGACAACTGGACAGAGGAGAAAGATATTTAGGCTGAGAAAATAATTGACCTCTTAACCAAGTTAAAATATCTAATAGTGTGTCTCTCATGTGTGAACTGAACTTGGAAGTCAATATATATATATATATACTCATCTAAAATAGCATTTAACCCAATATAATCAGACAGAGTGTGAGGAATACTCTTGAGAGTAATATGCTCAAGGTTAAAACCAGAAAAGTGACTAGAGAAATGCATTCTTCTAGTGATGGTATACTCAGAAAGATCCACCCAAGATTTCTGAAGGACTACATTGCAAAGCTCACAAGAAAGTTTTTCAAATATTTGTCATTTCCAAAGGGCCAAGACATTTTAAGATCATTTCAGTGAAATAAAAGCATCCCCCCATTTTTCCCCACTCTTCTTGCAATTCTCCAACCTTAGAAAGTCTGTCAGTTCATTCAGTTGTACTGACTGAAATGGGTGGGTATGGGATGAGAGAGGCTAGTCTTTTTAGGAGAAAACTCAGGCAATTTCCTAGCAAACAAGATCTAGATGAAAAAAGAGTTTTGGTAAAGATGTACTCTTAGATAAAGATTGAAGTCTTAAGAACTTTGCAAAGAACATACTGGTTTTGAAATCATGGCATTGTGTAAATAAAATAATTCTTCAATTCTGTTAATCCAATATTCACAGAAAAATAATGAGACTTACAAGTGTTGTCATTTAGTAGCTAAAGAAAAGTATTTTCTCAATGTAGGGGTAATAAGAGACTAAATCATAATTGCATTTTGATTTCATCACACTAGTTGCACTTGTTCAAATCTATCAGTCCAATTAATATTACTATTGCTTCTCATTAACAAGCATTCCTTGGTTCTTGTTCTGCCCCCACCTATCTGACCTTGATTTTCTTGTGAGAAATTGTCCCCTTTCTCATTCTTATTCATGTTATTAGTGTCTCAACTGCATGAATAGTTTAAGTTAACCAATGTGCCACATATCTCTCTTAATTGAGAGAAAGGGACGATCTGTGATCGGAATTTTTGGAGAGATGTGTTTGCCACAGATATTACGGTAAAGAAAGACCCACATCTTTCCTTCAGAGAACTGATGACTGGTGAGAATGAAAAATGTAAAACTGCTATAGTTCTTAGCTGAGTAACATGGGTTTGGAGGATAAAACTGATCAAAAAGGGCAGACATTGCATAGTGGGTAACTACATCTAATTCTCTTGTCTAGTTAATTGAGCCAGTAAAATGCATTTATCTTTTAATGAATTTATTAAAATAAATACATTTTAAAATGCATTTATTTATTATTTCTCTGTGATTTAAGACTTATAATGTCCTGAGAAAGAACAAAAGAATTTGAATTTGTGGGTACCTTAGTACAAGCATTCTAAAATGAACAAAATGTATTCAAATTTATACCATTTAAATAAAGACATAGACTCCAAAAGTTTATACAATAAGAGGTATATGTCTTTAATTATCTATTTTGCCACAAATGATTCCTATTATACTAAAACAGTAACTTTCTTTTATTTTTTAAGAATTGAAATAGGTATAATTTTAGTGTTATTAATAATTTTGTGTGCTATCAATTCTCAGAGAAAATGTGTGAAGGTGTATATGTGCATATTAAAATTTAAGTTATATGTTAAACTAATTCAAACTTAAAAAGAGAAAAATAAACTTACTTAGTGAAATGTTCCTGTAGGGAGAAACATTTGAGATTTGACTACTGAGATTTGAAGGGAAACCCTCCTTTAATTTTATTTTCCTTAACATTCTGTACACTAGACAATTGTTTGATTTGTCACATTTAACCTCTAGTTATTTTCTCCTCTCCATTAAAAATGAAAAGTAAATGAAAGAATAAAAGAAAAATGAGTATAATTAAAAATGAAAATAATTATTAAAATGAATACTATAATGAATATAATTAAAAATGAATGTGATTATTAAAATGAATATAATTATTAAAAGTTTCTCAACTTGGATTTACCACTTAATCTTTAATATAATTATTTTCCTGGTAACAATATGCACCAAATTAATATTAATTCTCACACACAATATTTGATTTCTTTCTGTCTTCTTTCAGATCAACTCCTGACATATATGACTTACAGATTCAGAAAACAAAGCATTTCACATTCTTCCTTATAGTTATTTTGCTCTGCTATGGTTTCTGGAGCAAATATTAGAATGAAGCTTATAGTCCTTGAGGGGGTAACTTCTTCCATTTTCATGTCTGAACAAAAAATGCTATATAGAGATCTTAGTTTTTTCAAGATTAATTTTTATATAGACTGTATTTCAATAGAAAGATGTGAACAATATAGCAAACCCTTACTCATTTAATGAATTCATAAAATTGGCAATATTCTTTTTCTCAGTCTAGCAAGGTATAAATAATATTATTTGAGAAGCATATTCTCAGGTTATTTGCAAGGATTCTTATTTATCAGGAAACTGCAAGGATTCTTATTTATCAGGAAACTGAAATTCATTTGAACTTGTAAACCAACATGACCTGTACATACCAACATCATTAACCTATGAAAATTGTACAGTGAGTAATCTCCCTGTCAGAACTTATGAGCTAGGCATAGATGAGGTTGCAGCAAGTTCTGATTAGGAGATGCTTAAGAAATGCATCTGTAAAATGACCTTACTATAAAAAATTTAAATTTTGTAAACAGTTTAAAAACATTCTTTTCATTTTCATCACTTGAAGTATTTGAAATTTTACACATGACTATGAATCTAATACACAGTTAATAATTGAGGGAAAATTTATATTCCTTCTTTGAAGTCAAAGTTCCCAGAACATTTTTGAATTAGTTCAAGTTTATAACTAAGTAACAGACTTGTGGAAGACATAATTGTATCAGATCTGATATTTGGGAATTTTAAATGGTCCTGCGCCTTTGTCCTTCAATGTGGCTTTCACAACCACCAGATATTGTGCTGCCTCTGACACGTGGCAATTAGGTGTTTCTCGTATTCTGTATTATTTTTGTGACATGCATATAGAGATTCTAGAGCTGATATCATGGATTCCATCATGTAACTTTCGACAAAATTCTGAGAATATTTCAATCAAATGTCCCATTCAATATTCCAATAAAAACGAATCAATATGACATACTTGGCCCTAACACTTGTATCAATTAAATTGTATTTCCCATTTCTTCCATTAAAACATTTAAAGTATGATTCCTTGTAGAAGGAATAATATTAGCAGAAACAAGTCAGAAATCAAATGGTTTCACTAATATATGGGATATAGGAAAAGCAAACAAAAGGCTAGGAGAAAAAGTCAAAACAAGCTAACAACAAAACTAAAGTGCACAGCTCAGGGGTGGTGGGATGGGTGGGAGCAGTCAGGGATGGGAGGAGGTGGGAGAACCCCGGAGAATATGAAAATGTGAAATATACATATATATGCATGCATGTATGCATGAATGTATCTATGTATGTTTTATATAAATAACAATAAAAAACATTTAAAGTAAAATCCTGGTAATAAGCAAATTTATATCATCACAAATAAATAAAAGCAAATACACTCAATGTTCATCTATGTTGTAGTGTGTAATACTTCTTTTAATGCCAAATAATATTTTATTGTATATGCATAGCACATTTTGCTTTCCCATGTGACTAACCTAACCATATTGACTTTCATGCTCAAAAGTGATTGTGTTAATAACTATTATGTGCCTTGACTGTAATAAAGTTAAGTAAATACATGACAAAAATAAATTTTTTAATGTAATATGGCCATTGCTATGACTAGAAGTCTCTTTTTCTAGAAAGAACAAATACAAAAGGCAAATGCATTATAGAGCTGTTAAAACTTATAACTAAGTTTCAGTTGCTTCTTAAAAAGAATATGTGGTGATGCAATGAGAGGACATATGCATGTTGCTAGAAAAGCAACAGGCCATTGGAGCCATATTAAGATTAGATTAGATTGCTAGGATTAGGATTTAGAACTGAAATAGGATGGAGAAGACATGAAAAAAAAGTAAATATATAGAGAATTTCATACTCAAATAAACAAGCATGTTTACAAGTCATGCAATCAGCCTAGAAAAGTATGGGTCCTAAAATATTGCTGAAAAAAATGCAAATTTGTATGATTCTCTCAGAAATGAATTTGATCATGTGTTCCCAAAGTCTGAAAGAGGTTTATTATCCTTAACCCAATAAGACCACTTTAAAAACTTAATCTTAAAAAGTAGTGAGATACTTAAGAAAATATTCATTGATATAACATTTATATAATTACTTTAGAAAACAGAATTATAACCTCTAGAAATAAGAATCTTTTATTTCATTTGTGTATACCTAATGAAATACTAAGTCCCTTAATTTAATAATTAATTTAGTAATTAAGAAATTTAGAAATAGAACATATTACTAAATTAAAAGATTTATTAATAGGTTAGGGATTTTATCTTATATTCATATTTATGATTTCAGTCACTTAGTATATTTAACATTACTGTATGAAAACAACGGCTTAAAGTTACAAAATTCAATGTAATTCACACCTGTAGAAATAATTAAATTAAAATATAGTAACAACTAAATGTGAATGGCATAATATTTTCTAAATAACTATAAACTTTTAATAATTTAATAGAGAACATTAGCTTGCTACTTTAATATTTAAAAAATTATATAAATGGACAAGAGCTATTTCTAATTACTAAACATGCTCTTATGAACTTCAAAAATTCAAAACAGGCTACTTGAAATATTTCATTTTCATCTAATTATGTAGTGAAGTATTTACTCTGGTTCTTATTACTTAAAATCTAAGTGCTGTGTTTTGCTCTTCTTCAGGGAAGCAAAAAATCAATACCTCACTGGATTTTTATGTACCTTATAAAATTATTACCTGTTATCAGTTTGTGTTGGTTTTTTAAACATAATGATTGGGAGTGTTCATATCCGTTAACTCAAAATGTTTTATGTTTGTAACAAAAGCTTCCCAAGGTGCAATGATACGTTAAGACCTCAACTGAATGAAGGAAATCATCAATAAATAGACAAATGAGTTGGAAGCATTATAGTATGTGTATAACATTGGAGAAATTTAGAGTAATTATTGCTTAAGCCTAGATTGAAATTGAGTGAGAGAAGCTATGAGTTTATAAAATAACCTGGAACTGTGTAAGGCATATTTAAAATTTGAAGCATTTTAGGGAAAGAAAATTGGAAAAGCAAACCAGAAAGAGGAAAGAACATTGTGTATATGTACGTGTATGTATGAATTATATATGCATATATAAATATAACACAGTAAAATGCAATGTCAGTTCCAATAAATGGTAGGGTCAATGTGATGAGAACTTAAAATGGAATTGTTGGAAAAGACAACAACAAGATATAGTAAAAATTGAATTTGTTTCAATATTTAAAAATAATATAGATGTTTGCATGTTCTTTTTAGAATAATATATTATCTTGCATACAAAGCTGTCGGATAATCTTACAAAACACAGTTGATGATGAAAATTTTGAGATGGTGGGGAGTTGAAAAGCAACAGTTACCACCTGGTAGCTAAGCATAATGATATAATAATAGCTGTTTTAAATATATGTGATGTCCTGAACCAGACAGCCCAGGAAGCATATAATGAAGTTAATTTCTAAGGTATATTTGGTTTACTCTGACCTTAAATAGGTATGAAGGGTGCTAAAAGAAAATAAGTATGACTCTGAGGGTATTTGAACTTGTAAGCATTTGGGTGAATGGTTGTATCTTCAATTCAGAAATAAAAGTTTGGATGAAAGTAATGTTCCTCTTGGTTTACTAACAGTCATAGATATTAATAGAAGGCTAGAAGGACAATTGATATATATCCAGACTAACAAGTTTACTCTTCAGTAGACACATGTATAGTATAAGGAGGATATAATTACCATTAAACTTAAAATATTTATATGTTCAATGAATGTATTGTTAATATCTACTATGAAGAAATATCAGTTATTATTAAAAATGATAGAAGCAAAAACTATGAATAAATGATATATCCCAAGATTGTATTGGTAATTACTTTTAGAAAAAGATTTATTATGTAAGTAGAATGAAGAAAATTCTGATACTATACTAGTATTAGAAAGTTTAAAGCATTTTTCCTATTTTGAACCTGATACATTTTTTTATTTTTAAGATTAAATATTTGATGAAATCATCAATTCTTCAATGAGAATGATAAACAACCAATACTAAAAAAATAACAAATATTTAGTTAAAGAACTACATCTATCTATACAAATATTTTTTCATCTTTTTCAAATTCTGGTGTATTTGTTTATGAATTATGAGAAGTGGCTGTAAACAAAGGATGCATATTCTTATTGGCTTGTACAACTAGAGCAATTGATTTATCAAGCATAAGCATAATGGATACATATGTGAACTTGATATTGATAGTTTGTTGTCATAATAATTTATAGATTAAGTGGAAAATTTAGAAATACCCACTAAAGAAGATGAGAACATAGAATAAAATATAGTCAACTTGTGTTTTTAAAGTAATTGAGTATTATACTTTATATGAAATGCAAGCGTTTTTTTTTTTATTTGTTTGTTTGTTTGTTTGTTTGTTTGTTTGTTTGTTTTTTGAGACTAGGTCTCGCTATTTTTGCCCATGGAACCACAGGCTCACGCTGCCCAGGGTACCACAGACTCAAGCAATCCCCAACCTCAGCGTCCCAGGTAGTTGGGATTACAAGTGCGCACTACCACACCCAGCTGTTTTTTGGGACTAGGTCTCACTGCGTCGCCCTAAGCGGGACTCGAACCGCGATTCCTAGCCCCAGCCGCTTCCATAGGCTGAAGCTTATAGGGAAGAGCCACCGTGCCTGGCTGAAATGCAAGATTTCAATAGTTAAAAAAGTACACACTTAAGTACTAATATAACACAGACTATAAGAGGAAAGGGAGTTCAGATAGCGAAAGTAAGAATCAAGTTTTATTTTCAGAGGACATGTTGAATTATATGTTTTGTTTACCTAACTTCATTAAAACAGATCCCAGTACTACTTTAATGCTTATTAAAAAGTAAATATTCATTTAGATTCAACAATTGAAAAATCATTACCAATATTAATTAGTTTAAGATCTCAGGACAATTAATAACAATATAAGGTATCACTAAAACTTGTCATTTACTTGAAATGATTATAATTTCTTTCCCATAAAATTTTAATTCACTTTTCATGGAATCATCTATATTTTCCCAAAAGTAATATCTCCTTATATAAGGATAAATGCATAAATAATACATAATTGGAAAGCACTGTTAGAAAGAATAAACAATCTCTGAGACAAATTGTATAGTATCCAAGAAATAAGCAATAATTGTTTAAAAATTATGGTAAAGCTATTTCAAATTAGTGTATTAGCACCAAGATCATAGAACTGGTACAGAAAAGAAGATGCTTGTGGAAGACAATTAATTTTCCTTTAGTTTTCCAGATGTTTTCAAGGTGTAAAGAATTCATATTTGAAATTAGTTTTAATATTTGCAAGGCCTGAAAACTTTGTAAAGGTTTGAACCAATAATCCCCAGAAGAGAGACAAATAAGTAAGCATACTTTGCCTCAATAAACATAACTTGGGAAAAATGTAGAAATATCCCCACAATATTAAATATTAACAAGATATTGGCAAAAACACACTTTGTAAGCCATTTGATTGAATTAATCTAAAGCCACTAGACAATAAAAAATCAAATTTAACTGAACTTTTAAATAAATAATTGCCAATTAAAAATACATTGAAATCTATCAATTTGAATTAGTTTGAAATCACATTACCACTATTAGAGAAATATTTAAATAAAAGAGTTTGAAAATATAATCAGGTCAAAATTTAAATAGGAAAGAGGGAAAATAAAAAACATTTCATGAGCACCTGTTAAGTGCCAGACACTGCAGGTGTTTTGTGCTAATTGTAATTGTTTTCCTTATAAGTGACAGATTTGCCTGAGTGTTGATGCTATACATTGTAAAGAGATTAAATAACCTTCCCCAGGATGACCCACATAAGCAGAATAAGAATTTCTATCCAGGTCTGTCTCATAGGTTTATTAGTTGTTCTCCCTTTCTTGCTGCAAATTCTGCACCTTCCATGTTGCATTTGCTTGTTTTACTTCAATGTAACCTTTCTACATTAAAAGAAATTGACTGTTGCATTGGTACCATTTATGTATAGTGATTCATAGAACAACACGTTTAATTTGTATTGCAAATGTTGTTTGATATTACTATTTAACATTCCAAGAATCTTTTAGTTAACAAAACTTCCTAGGACTGAATGGTTGTATATGGTGTGAACAAGATATATTATTAACAAGACACATTATTAGTCATCCATCTCACACCTCTTAGTTCTCATATCTTGAAATATTCTTTACCTCCAGTTACTTTATGCTCAACAAGCATGAAATTATTCAGTTGCTTTGAAGAGATCAAAGAAATAAAGAATTGCACCCAATCTGCAAATTTCAACCCTTTCCTCTGATCACTATGGAAAGTCCGGGGGCTAACACATTTACAATGTATGGGAAAGGGCATACTGAAGGGGAGAGACTTAATCCTCAGAGCCAAATAATCATTAACAGTGTGATGGATAAAGTAACATATGCAATAGCCACAGGGTCGTTATTACATTTATTCACTCTCATAAATGAAGGTGTAGAGTAATCATACTCTGAGCTGGTAACAACTGAAAAAAAAAAAAAGCCTAATCCCATAAATTGAAGATTTACAGTGAAATATTGCCCTTCTGTATTAAAATCCTTATTTTGTTGCTGTTGTGTCATACTGATATTACATGTGAAACACTGATTTTTTAAATTACCAACTGTATATACTTTTTGCTCAATACTATTTCTTAAGTATAACCACTGGGTATGTGACATTTTAAATAACATATTTGCACTAAACTCACTTAAAAATTGCTATGTATTGCTTTGAAATCAAGTTTTATAATGTCCAATCACAGCATACAAATGCCACACCCACATTTCTAAAGTGTTGTTCTGTTGAAGACTAGGTTATCAATATTACAACCTGAATGTATTTATTGACTGGACTTTAAATTTCTTTTAAATGTTGAAAATATTAAAAGCATTATAAGTTTCTTTTTGGAATTCTGTTAAAACCAGCACTTTTTTCCCTTCCAACATAAAAAATTCATATTAGTTAACATACTCAATAATGCACTTTCTTATGAGTTGAATTTCAAACTGTCATTGAATAGCAATATATTAGCATATTTTCTTGTCTAAAGAATATAAATCTATTTCACACAAATGTCCTTTTTATAATCTAATGTATATCATATTGCATGAAATTATATCTACCTTGAATCTCATAAATGATCATTAAATTTCCCCCTCAGACAATTTATAAATATTTAATAACATAAAGATGGTCAATAATTTAAATTCAAGAAGATTTGTACATTGATCTTCCAGATAAATGCTATTAAGTCAAACGATTTCCCACAGGTTCAGTTTTCTCTATGACCCTACATGTTATACATTCAAATATTATATTTACAATGATAACTAAGGAAGCAATCTTGTTTTGCAAGTAAAACAAATTAACTGATGGTTATAGATTACTTCTAGTCCAACAATGATGGAACATATTTCCTGCTTTTTGAGGTCGAGCCCTGCCCTCGGCTAAATCATAAAATAGACTCTGTCCCACTTCCATAGCTCCGCGGACCTACCTCATTGACCCTTGTTTTCATTCCCCGCTGCTGGATGGCTCCTCCTTGCTGTATTGTGGATACACTGTGCCTACCAGGGGGACCTCTTTGGGCAATGCTTCATGCTTTACGTCCGCGGCTCTCCCCTATGTCAAAATGTACATTGTTAGACTGTCGTCAGGTGGAATGCAAGTTGATAACTAAATGATAACGAAATTATTATAGTCATAAAAAGATGGGATTTCTTCCTCAGAAGGTATTTACTGTTAAGTTGTGAACTCCGTTTAGAATGTAAGAAATGATTGCTGGGCAGTGAAATAGCAATAGACATTATGAAAATATTTTCAGAAATTGAATCTTTGCCTATGCCTGTAGATGCTAAGGCCTGTACAAAACCGTGTTCAAATTACCTCAATTCATCTTCTCCAAAACTTAGCATTATATTTAGTTCCTAGATGCCTCTATAGTATAAAAGTGAAATTACTAGTGAATTCAGCAGCTGTACCATCAAGTCTGTATATGTATGATTTTGCATGAATTTATTTAAATTTATATTCCAAATTAGGAATATGATAAAATTATGTCTTTTTAATTTGTTTTCAATTTTGAGATACACTTAACATAGTAAATTATTTGTTTTATCTACACATCCTAATGATTTAATATAGGTCTATATTGAGAATTGATATAGGTGTATTTGTGAAATGGGTACGTTTAGTTAACATATACCAATACACAATATCATTTTTTTCTTGTGATGAACACTTTTAATTATTGTCAGCTATAGTTACTTTACTGTGCATTACATTCCCAGAAATGATTTACCTTATAACTGAGTTGTGGTTATTTTTAACTGTGTTACGGTGCTGGCATTGAGACAATTAACATAATATAAGAGATATATGTAGCTCCATATATGGGTGGTTTTGTAAATATAACTAATCTATAATATGATTGAATTTATGTTTAATAAAAATGATATTGCTATGAAATAATTTTGCATTGTTAAAAAATATTTTCAAGAAAAACAGCAAGAGTGAGGGTTCAGAAATATACAGAAAACAATATCATAATTTTCTTAGCACTTTTCAGTATCTGACATTAGAACAGTATATAAATTTGTCATAATAATCTTAATTTAATTGTTACCTATGTATTTTTCTCCTTCACTTTTTATTTTTGATATATGAAATTGAGAACAAATAAGTTTTTTAAAAAATAAATAAGATCTAATTTTTCGTAGCCTTTAGGAAAACAAATTAGCAAAAGTATAATAACTCAGTGCATAGGTCTTAAATAATGTTACTTTTAAAAATAGTAATGGTTACATCAGACATACCTCTAGATAATCTTGGTCTAAAAACCTAGTAACTAAGGTGTTAAATGTTTCCCCTTTGCTGTTGAGACTGAGCACTACTCTGTAGTATATGCCCTCAATCTTCACTTGTCAAGATAAGGATAATCAATCTCAATTCCCCATAAAATGTAATTTCCATTAGAGACAAGCAATAAACACTACCAATTTCTTGGTAGCATTGAAGTTCTACAAAATAATACCCTTTAAAGAAGACCAAGGAAAAAATACTCTATTTACCACTGAGATACGGGTATGTAGAAGCAGAAAGAGTCAATTCATCTTCTTATCTTACTGAGACACTTATAATTAATGTTTTAGCTTGTTTTTATTTCCTAAGGATAAAATAAAAGTCAGTGAAACTGATTGCTTCTGAAGAAAAGAACAGCAACATCCAGAAAGAGTCTATCTCCAATTAAAAGTTATCCCATCTATTGTGGCATGCAGTTGGTGATCTTAACATTGTTAAATAAGCAGAAAACTATCAAACTCTCATTAAGGTATTATAGCAAAAATAATATGTATGGAATATAAGTTATGGCTTCCATTTTCAGAAAGCCTAAATTTTAGTAGGGTGTAGAAAAAACTTCAATTCAAGATAATATATATATAAGATATATTATCATATAAAATATGTATTATTTTATATAATATAATATATGCATAAATTTCTTTTTTTCCAAAACATTCAACAAGCAAGATGTACTTCTAATAAATGCTGCTAAGATAGCTACTTTGCTGGTAACAGTTCAAGCAGTAGTCTATAATCACAACCTATTGCAATCTTTCAGTTTCTATACTGCTTACAAGATCAACTTCCAAGATTGTTATTAAATGATCCTCATTTACAGATTTGTTTAATTTTAACAAAATCTACTTCCAGTGTCCTCTTTCCTTTTTTTTTTTTTTTTTTTTTTTTTTTTTTTTTTTTTGGCTCTGCAAGCTTGTGACACTACCTTCTCATCATTTTTTTACTTTAAATTAAATTAAATTACTTCCATTTCCTCAATATTGCTTTTTCACCTTATATGCTGTTACCTTTCTGGTATTCATCTCAGAGGTCTCCTCCTCCTGAGAAGTGCTCTTACTTATTGTCAGATCTCTACTAAGGATCAACATGAGCCTTCCAAAATTCCAGCCTTACCCATTTTTGTGCTGCTAATGGTCTGTGTATTGATAGTTTTTCTACTAATTTATGAATTCATCATTATATCACCCAACACCTCACATGATATTTTACACATTCCCTTCCTTCTTTCCTTTCTTCCATCCTTCTGTCCTTTTTCCTTCTTCTATTCTCCCTCCCCTTCTCCCCTCTCTTTTTTCCTTTTTTTTTTTTTTAATTTCTTTCTATTTTCCACAACTCTCTTCATATAGTCCATTTTGGTTTCCCTCCTACCAAGCTTTATATATCTCTATATATATAAATATATATATATATATATATATATATGAACTATAGAACTTATCACATAGCAGTTATTTCTTGATAGATTGATTGGATTGAAAATAAAACAAAAATAGAGATGAATTGCAGCTTATAGGTTAACTCATTTTACAATGAACTATTTTATTATATGTGCATGAATAAGTAAAATTTAAACTTAAAGTTTTAAACTGTGTCCATATCAACCCTTTTGAAAAATCAAATCTTGTCTTGCTCATTGCCTGACATGTAGAATAGTCTATAATTATTTTTAAATTAGAGGGTGAATAAAGAAATGAATATTTTTAACCTTGCTAGTTCAAAAGTGCATTCAATTTGCAATGCATATAGTTATCATGGTGGTTTTGAAAGTTAAATTCCTTTTTTCTGGTCAGCAATAGTAAATATTTGTTTTCAGGGACTGTTATGACCGAAAAGTGAAAGTGTACATGTTAAATATAATGGAAGATTAGGAACACACTGTAGACAGAAAAGAATAAATAATAGTTGTAAAAGAACAGCAAGAAAATTGCATTCTTATGAAAATTATATAGGATTAAATTAAAACCAGATAAATATTGAGAATCAACTTGTCATTTTCTATATTTCCAATTTTATTTGAAGTACTGAATACTTTTAAAGTATAGCAAAGAAGACAAACTTTATAAAAAGTTTGTTTTCAAAATTAGCACAAGAAAAGCAGTAGTGAGAAAAAAATCTGAAAGCTGTGTTACCTATCAATAAGTTTTGGGAAACTATACACTGGTTATGAGATTCTGAATAGAATTGACTATACAAAGTGAAAGACATAAATGAACCCAAAGCTACTTTGACAGCATTGTCAAACTTAATTTGTTTTTACTCCTTTATATTTTTCTTATCTTTCTCAACATAATAACCATTGCTTTATAAGAAGAATTACAAGAAAAAATGATCAACACATTGCATCTTATGGTACATATCCAATCAAAGAATGTAGTCACATAGGGTTATTTTTCATCAACTATTTAGAGGACACAAATTTTTATGTCAGTATAGGTAATTTAATTCCATGTGTTGAGACGATGGTAATTTTCAAGAAAGATAAAAATCTGTGTTCTCTGTCTCTATTTCAAATAAATACAGCACAGTAGAAAGTTCATCTTCTCTGCTTTCTAAGCACTTTTCTCACATGATGGATCAATAGGACTATCTTTAGGAATTCTTATCAATGTATAAAGTGATGATGATGAAAATTTCCTATTGCTGATAGTATGTCAGCAACACTGTCAGTGATCTCAGGATACAAAAAGTAAATGGTGATACCAAATGTTAGCATGGGAAGACTTAGAATGTGGGTATGTGATGGAATTATAATTTGTATTCAGTTTCAGTATATACAGACTTTTGAACAATCTTAATCATACAGAAATGAGCATAGTTTTCCTGAAGAACATCACTATTATCCACAAATGAGAAAACCCAGTGTTTGAGACAGTATGTTTGAAATAGTCAAGAACTTAGCAGTAAGGGCTGAATTGTGCTATGCAAGAGACTGAATATATCAAATCTTTCCCTAGGATAGCATTCTTGTTTGCCTTGTTTACATTGATTTCATAGATAATGATGTTTTTAAAAATACTAGTGTTCTTTTACAAAGAGGACTATGTTTTTGATTCACATGTTTGATTTACAAAATTGTATGAAAACTAACTTTAATGTGTAGGAGACTGTTGTACTATCAAAACCCTAACACTACCTCATTTGTAAGCAATATTGTAGATAAAGGGGTAAAAATCGCATTCAGAAACAAACATAAAAGAAGACAACATAAAAATCAAAAATGCTTGTATATCTGTGACATGAGGGGGGAATCAAGGTTTCAGTTTGCCAAAGATAAATGCCCCACTAAGTTCTTCATTGAGTCCATCTTCCAACTTTACACACCCCCTTTTTTCTCCATACATGCATAGATAAATAAGTAGATACGTAGACAAATAGAAGAGAGCTGACTGATAGATGATAGATTAGGTAGGTATATAGGTAGGTAGGTAGGTAGGTAGGTAGGTAGGTAGGTAGGTAGGTAGTTAAGTAGACAGTCAGACAAAGAAACAAGAAGGATAAAATGAGGATGAAACAAGGGGAAGATTTCTCTGTTGTACTTTGCACAAGGTGCACAAAGATTAATCTCTTTCACTAATCATTAAAGACAGAGACATTCTGTAACTCAAAGCTAAAAAGGTATCTTAGCTAGGGATAATGAAAAAGGTCTTCAAATGTCAGTCAGGGAAGAAAAACTTACACTGGCTATATTCTGAAATTCTGGTCTTCATAATTTTTGCCTTAAACTTTATTCCTTTGAAGATTTCTAAAACTGGCATTGGACAAATGCCATAAGTTATCATACGTGATTAACTTAGGTGATGTTATAAATGCAGATCAGACATATGTACCTGCAAGTTGCAATATTCTATGGTGATGTGTAAATAGTAAATGAAACTCATGGAAGTGTCTCCATGTTTCAGATTAAGTACTTGTACCAGTGACTGATCTTTGCTATATTATTTCTGCCATTCATGTTAGAAAAGCCATCACAATTTTGGGTAGCAGATCCAAAATATGATTTGAATGATATTGCCTAAAATCTGTTAGGATAAAGCCATATATTTTTATTTTAATATTATATTCCAGTACATAATGAAGATTCTGGTATTTGGTAAGTGTTCAGCTAATAGTTGCTGATAAAATTTAGTTGATTCTTAATCAAAAATAAACTTTAGACATCACATGGAAATAAGAGGACTAGCTATTGAATATTTTTCTTCTCTTCAGTTAAAATGTCCATGAATTAATATCTTGTCAAAAAAGAAAAATGGTGAGATCTCTACTGACTCAGTTCCCTTTATTATTTGCTAATAGTTTCTATGAAGATGATTTCATCTTTTGGGGTTGCTTCTAAACTAGAGACACATTTACTAATATTTAATTAATTTTTAGACTTTAAAAGTCTCTTGAGAGTTAAGAATCTACTTGTCCATTTTCACAGATCATTTTTATGACTCTTGTATTTGAATTATTGTTTTTGGTCTTCTGTTTAACCAACTTCAATGGGACGTGTGGAGAGTTATTTTACTGGTGAATAATTTAGTGGAGAATATCAAATGTTCCCATGACTCAGAAGCAAAGATTCATAGACCTGGGAATCACAATAATAGTTTGCAAGTCACTTTTTTGCTCCATGATTAACTTTGCAAACTCTCTAGGCTACTTTTCTTGTATATACGGTTGAAACCAGACAGTAAAGAAAAAATCTTGGCGACCAGGAGAATGGGGACAAAGAAAGCCAATTCTAAAAGAGATTAACTAGCTATGCTCTAGACAAGGGGTAACAAATTTGAAACAACTAACCTGGCATCTTTAGTTTAAGAGAGATGAGATACTAATGGGGCATTTCTGGGAAGAGAGGAGACAATTCAAAGAGCTGGAAACTGACACTGAACCTTGGCTTGGCAGCATCAGATGATCTCAAGGAGACTGATGGGGTTGAGGAATAATTAAAGGAAAAAATATATAAAATCCCTGAGGTACAGTTTCATTTTGAGCTTCCTTGATCCTCCCTGGTCCTGGACCCAGAGAGCCCCCAGTAGATTTTCTTTCTCCCCTTTTCTTTCTGTTATAGCCCTCTTCTCACTTCTCTTCTAAATAAATTCATCTCGCCTGGGCATGGTGGCACATACCTGTAAGCAGCAGCCTAGGAAGCCATGAGCAGGGCTAGGGAGCATGGTTAGAGTCCTGCTCGTGGCACATAGCAAGACCTAGTTCCAAAAAAATATAGCTGGGCATGGAGGCGTGTGCCTATAAGCCCAGCTACCTGGGAAGGTGAGGCTGGGGAATGCCTGAGTCTGTGGTACCCCGTGCAACATGAGCCTGCGGTTCCACAGGCAAAAATAGTGAGACCTAGTAGATAGATGATAGATAGATAGATAGATAGATAGATAGATAGATAGATAGATAGATAGATAGATAGATAGATAGATAGATAGATAGATAGATAGATAGATAGATAGAAGATAGATAGATAGATAGATAGATAGATAGATAGATAGATAGATAGATAGATAGATAGATAGATAGATAGATAGATAGATAGATAGATAGATAGATGATAG
>PVHY01010671.1:0-50944 GCA_004024945.1 Uropsilus gracilis
AGACTCTGATTGGGTCCCTCACTCTGATGACAATCAGAGTAAGAATAATTTTCCCACATTTGCACAGCAGACGGATTTAAAGCATCTACTGCACTTGGCAGCCTACTCCCTGTTGAACACAGCAGCTCACATCCCACCGAGCATCTCTCAGGCAGTGAGCTCCAGAACACATGTGGAGCCCCTGTTGCTGGGCTCTTTGGGTGTTTCCTTCCAGCATACATCCAATTTAGTCAAAGTCCCATCTCGAGTCACTCCCCCCTCCCCGGGTGGGGGAAATGAAATTTCTTCTCTTTGGGGTGTCACTTCTTCCTCTGGGTCTTCCCAAAATCCACATAGTTTTGACCTATCTTTCCTCTTTCTTTTCTTTCTTTCTTTCTTTCTTTCTTTCTTTCTTTCTTTCTTTCTTTCTTTCTTTCTTTCTTTCTTTCTTCCTTCCTTCCTTCCTTCCTTCCTTCCTTCCTTCCTTCCTTCCTTTCTTTCTTTCTTCTTTTTTTGAGACTAGGTTTCACTGTTTTTTTGCCCATGGAAATGCAGGCTCACATCACCCGGGGTACCGCAGGCTCACGTTGCCTGGGGTACCACTAACTCAAGCAATCCCCAGCCTCAGCTTCCAAGGTAGCTAGGATTACAGGTGCACACCACCACACACAGCTATTTTGGGGGGACTAGGTCTCGCCACATTACCCTGAGAGAGACTCGAACAGCGATCCCCAGACCCTGCCGCGACTCCATAAGTTGTTGCTTACAGGCACACGCCACCATGCCCAGCTTCTTTCTTATTTTTTATAGACACAGTTTTCAGTTTTTGTACCATTTTTCATCCTTTTCAGTTTGGCTTGACATTTTAATTCCACTCATCTTTATAAATTTACGACTTGTCGAAATACCCAGACTGAAGATTGACAAATGAGCAAGAGGTAAAAACCATGTTGAAGATTTCTACTGTCAAATAGGGAGCGGATCAAGAACACACCTAAGTAAGATTGTTCAACAGTTGAAATGGGTCTATGAGGTCATTTGCACTGGTGCATTATGCTAACTGAACTAAGTCGGACTCAAAAATCACGTGAGCTCATTTGTGTGGGGAATCTTAAAAAAAACTAACAAAAACCATATTCATAGAAAAAGAGATCAGATTTATGGTCACAGGAAATTGGAAGAAAGTGATCAGAAGGAATAAACCACTTCTGAGATAAGTAAGCACGGGGGCGTGTCAGTGCTACCTAGGAAGCTGGTTACACTGGGCGGCAGGGGTGCTACCTCAACCTCTAAGAAGAGACCCTGAAGTTCTCTCAAGAAGATAGTTTGCTTATTGCATGTACAGGAACTGATGGTGTCCATTCCAAAAGCAAGTGTGTCAAACCACATGCCAGACACTCAATGCAAGTCTGTTCCATCTCCATAAAACAGGTAGAAGAAATGACTACAGGAAGCACAGAACATACCCAAGCAAGTGGAGGGCAGGAGGGGACATGATGGGGAGGCCTTTACAACTGTCCGCTCAGCCCCATGGAGGGAGAGCACACAACTGTCAGCACAGAGGTTCTCAGCTGGCCTGAGGATGGACATGAGGTGTGTGCCTCAATGACCGGACAGGAAAAGTACAGAAGAGCTGTGTTATTTCCCCTGAGGATCTGCCAGCTAAAGGCACAGAGACTGGGGAACACAGGCCTCTTGTTCCATGGAAATCAATCCTGTGTGAGTGTAGGAGGTGGACAAAAAAACAGGGAAGGCATGTTAGCGCCTAGTCACAGAGGCCCCAGTGGAGGGCGGGGAGCTCTCCACCTTACTGTTAAATAACTAGAAAACTTAAAGTGTGTTGGAAACACCTGATTTGATTCGAAGCCATCTAGATTTGCTCACCGAGGCAGCATCACATGGATGCAAACTGGTAGCTTAAACAACAGAAATTTACTTTCTGAGAGTTGTGGAGAGTGCAAGTCTAAGAGTTAGATGTGGCCAGGGTTGGCTTCTCCTGAGACCTCTGTCTCCTAACAACCTCTTCTTACAAGGCCACCTTTCAGCCTGGAGCAGAACCCACGCTGATTGCCTCCTCATCACTTTAAAGACCTGTCTCAAGAGACAGTCATTCTGAGTCTCTAGGGACCAGAAGCCAGAGATGATGTATGAATTTGGAGGAAGAAGACACAGTTCAACCTGCACACAGTCCACATGAAAAAATTCCAGAAAGAAGATAAGAGACAGAACAGAGCAAGATGGAGCCTGGCAGGCTACTGCAAGCATAGCAGATGCTATGAGAAGCAATGGACTGGCAGAGAGTGAGGACTCGGGAACTTTTATGAGGATGACTCTTTGAACTTAGTCTGATGTATATTGGGGATGTGGGACTAGGAGAGCAAACAAAAATACCCTCAGCTTGAAACTGGCATGGCTTCTTGCACATGACAGCTGTTTCAGACAGGACGAAAGGAAGGCTGGTGTGGTGGGAGAGAGTTTATACAGGGAGTAGGGTGGGAGGTAAACTGCTTTTCACAGTGCTTGTGTGATCTTGGGTTTAAAAAAAAATTATGTGTGCCAATTCAAAAACAAATCAAAAATAATCGTGGAACTTCAAAGGACTTTTCGTCTCTTGGGCTGGCTTTTCATATCACTGGACTCACTCGTTCATCCCTGGACATGTAGGCTGAGGCACCAACTGAGAGTACAACCCAGGGAAGAAATCACAGTGGTCAAAGGTAAGGCCACATCTTAAAAAAACAAAAAATCCTCTAAAATTAACCAGAAGCAAAACAAGGCAGCTCTGTAGGGAGAGTGATAGGATATAAGAAGAATTAGCCTTGGAATTATCCTTGGAGACTTTCAAGAACATTCAATTAATAAACATCTCCCCAACAACGCTCATCACCATGGGGCTGCAGGCTGCTGAGAGGGTTGGAATGAGAGCTCAACACCCCACATGCCTAGCATGTTAGTGTCAGCTCCTCCCTGACTCTGAAAGCACCCTCTTAGCAGCAAAGGAGCTGAGTCTCCTCCACCTTGAGGAGCCGTGTCTGTAATTCATAGGGACTGAAAGGATGTGCTGATTTGATTGATAACCCTATTGTTCTTCCTTACTGGCCACCCAGCTGTGTTGGGAGGCTGATGTTTCTGGGGTCAGGGCTCTCTCTTAGCCCCAGGGGAGGATCTTAAGATGTCAGTCACTGCCATTCCACTCCCCTTGAGGATGATGGACTTAGTTTGGAAAGGAAATGTAGTTATGGTACTTACGTTTAATTTTATCATAATTCTTTACCAAGTGCAAAGAAGGGGAAATCCACTGAGAAATATCTGGTAAAATCTACCTTGATGCTCCAAGGGGACAAGATGCTATCATCAGCTGGGTGGCCCTGGGATTGTAGCTGCTATTCTTGAGCTAATAGGAAGTTGGCTTGAAGAGGTAAATCCTGTCCCCAAGGCGAGCAAGGCAGACTGGTGGTCAAACAAAATTCTAGTTGATTTTGTTTGGTTGTTCATTTAATCCTTCCTGACCCCAGCCCATCCCTAGACTTCTAGGCTATAGTTACTTTAACCTTGCTAGCTTGTCCATTACTTGTAGCCCAAAGCATCCTAAACAGCATCACCCACTTCATTTCATCACACTCTTCATTCCTGGTGGAGCTTAGAGGCACAAGCCCTGCTCCCTTGCTCTCCATGCAGAGCAGGTAACCTGTACCTGGAGCCGCTTCTTCTGTGAAGAATCTGGGAAAATAGGAGCGATTTCCCAGTAGCCAAAGCCACATGTTCCCACTGACTCCCACCCCAGGCCTTCTGTGCTGAGCAACTCCCACTGCCACGGGGACTCACGCCAATGTTTCCAGCCTCCTGGGGCTTGTGTTTCTAAACCCCAGCTCAGAAACCCAACAGTGAGCTTGTCAGTTTTCTCCAGACTTGTTTCTTTGTGTCTGCCAGTCTTCTTTTCTATGCTTTCCCTACTGTATGTGCTGAGAAAGATACAAGCTGGCCTCGCTGTCCTGCCCCCATCGCTGGCTGTGTTTCCCCATATCCAGGCTCCCTGCTGGTCATGAGAGAGTAGCAGCCATCACAACCACATGCATGGCACGGCCTAGTTCTCCATGCTTCACAAAGAACTTACACTCTGCCATCTAACGCTTCACAGTGATATGGGAGAGAAGCAGAGCAAGCAAACTACTCCTGCTTTACAGAAGAGGAAACTCATTAAAGGATTGCAGGTCAAAGGGCAGAGGGCTGGCACATGTTGAAACTAAATTCAGAATGAGACCATTTCTCTCCAGCTAAGTCTACTCTTTCACACACATTTGTCCTGTGCTGGGGACCTCAAGGCTTGCCTGGAATGACCGTGAGGATGAGGACTGGCGCCATGTCCCTGCTTGAAAGGAAAAGGTGGAAGTCAATTTGAAGCCAATGGCAGTCTGGCCTCCCATTGCCTTTCACTGTGTATGGGTGTGTCCAATTAATGTGTTCCAGAATTTGATATATTCCACTTTCTCTTTCACTAAACAGAACACTAGGTTGGTGTGTTTCTTCCTTGATGTTTATGATGGGAAACAAAAGGCAGTGTAAGGAGGATGCTCAGCCTGTGAAGTAGGTGGCATAGAGAACAGAGGCAAAGGGGAGTCACACAAAAGGGGTGCTTCCCAAGATGGGGCCAGACTTACTTGATGAGCTGAATGAAAAATAAAGTGAAGAATCACACCCACCCAACATGTATTGGTCTCCAGGTATCAGTGAGTCATTAACTACTAAGAAAATATCCCCAAAATGTGGGTTTTGAAATCAAGACCATGTCTACAGCCATCCCACCCTGAACCCGCCCGATCTCATCTGAAATCAGGACCATGTCTCACTTCTGAGTTAACCAGGTGGTTCTAATGATTTGGACTAGGTTCAGTGCTCTGGGCTTATGCTGATGCTCAGGTGTCTGCCAAGAGTAGACCGTGTGACTGGGACAACTTGGCTGGCCTACACCTGGTCTTCAGGTCCTCGTCAGAGAAGTGTGCATAGGCACAGAATGCATGTATCTGGTGACCCCAGCACATACCCGCCACGCTTTACAGCTACAGTTCCTTCATGGAGTGCAAGGCATCAGGCCAACCCACAGCAACCAGGAAATAGATGCCCACCTCTTAATAAGCTCATCAGCCAAGTCACAGGGCAAAGTCCTTGGGGACTCCAGCACAGGACTGGAGTTGAATGATGAGGGCTGAGAGAAAACTGTTTTGTAAGACTTTATAAATCCTGTCATGTGAAAAATGATTTTAGGTCATCAGTCCTATAACTTCATGCCCACCAAGTCACTAGAAAAGCATCATCTAAGATTCCTTTGATGGTGAGATCATGGGTCTACTTTTGTGAGAGAGGGTAACAACAGACGTGAAAAATAAGTATCAGGAGATGTGATATATACACAATGGATACTACTCAGCTATTAAAAAAAAAAAGGAACTCTTGCCATTTCTGACAACATAGGTGAAACTGGAAATGATGATAATAAGTGAATAAGACAGAAGGAGAAAGACAAAATGTCAGGTGATCTCACTCATATGTGGAACATTGAGAAACAAAACCAAGGAACAAACAAAACTAAACTACAACAACCCCAGAAATTTGAATGGAAAGTTGAGGCTACTAGAGGGAGAATATGGGGATGTAGAGCAGAGATGGGAGGGCCCCCAAAGAACTCTTTTGGAGGAGGATGGGTGCTTGGTGGTGGGTTTGGTGACATATGTTTGAAGAGGGGTAAGCCTGTACCCCTAAATCATAGACGGTATTGTAAATCAATATTACCTCAATGAAAAACAATACAATCTTTAAAATAATAAAAATAGATGCAAAAATGAAATTAAAAAAGCAGACTCAAAACAGTGACTTTGGTCAAGGTTAGAACTATTGGTATCTCCAGGGTCAAGGTCATGTCCAGATGCATCTCAGGTAGAGAAGAAGGCTTTTTACACTACTGATTGGTTACACACACACACACACACACACCTGTGTGGGAACACATCTCCCAGGACTGTTACTGACTTTCATTCAGCATACTTTTGAGAATTCTGGTCAAGACAGCAGGCATCAAGTTCATCAAGGGTACAAGAGATGTACCCTACAGAATAATTCTTCTATTGAAGAAAGAAGAAAGGAATCCTCTACTCTACTTTTTGCTACACAAAGTTGATTGTTATTTCCACCAGGGCCCCAGAAGCCTTGGTATTTTAAGCCTTGACTTTCTTCTGCTCAAAACTAAAATGAACTATTTTTTTTTAAATGCAGTAGCTGGAATCTGGTGTTCAGAAGACATTTTTGCAATTACCTAAATACCAGTAAAATTATGTATGGAATGCTAAAGATCAGATGTGAGATAACACCTTTTAACAATTAATAGAATAGAAACAAACACTTCTAAGTGGATCCAGTCTCACAGGTTCTCTGGTTGACTATAAAGTATGAAGAATTATTTTATGATTAAATGAGAGTGTCTATCTTTAAAGCCACTATGACTAGAAGGGGACCATGGGATCAGCCTGAAGCCCCTGCTAAAAACTGGAAATTTATAAAATTCATAAACTTGTAAAATTTGAGTATAGAGTTGCAGGCAGTGAAAATACAGCCATGTTCAGACAAACAAGTGGTTCTGGTTGAGAAAAGAAGGCGAACAGAGTTTCTTCTGATCTTTGGATGTTTAGGTTCCTAGAAGAAGCACTCTCCAGATAGGATGGCAAGGCAGCCAACCTCTGCAGCTTGGCTACAAGCCTCCACTGCCTCACACATCCCTCAGCACACATTCAAAACTCCTGCTTTGCACAATTCAGTGATAATCACATATCGCATGAATCTCAGAAGTCAGTCTCCTCATCAAAAGATTATGTCACCAACCAACATCAACCAGAACCCAAACTACTCCAGCTACTGCCAGCATTTCTTGTTCAGTTTGTATTAACTCAGATAAACTACAACCATAGAGAAATGTTAGGAAAAAAACTGTTTCTTTGTGATTTTTGCTAAAATGTAGAGTTAACATATACTTTCTTCCTGTCCAGAAGTTGACAAAATAAGTGTTATTGAGTAAAACTCTGGAGCCATTTTTTATGAATTTTTTATTTGATTTAAAGTTACTTAGATCACATTGAGTCATAAAAGCAGGAGGATCTACTGGAAATGCATGCCAATCTAAGACAGGTTCATGTGGAAGATCTTCAAGGAGAGGGAGGTAGAAGCAACTGGCCTTCCTACACCACCACCATGTCCTGCAAGCAGCAAAAGCTTGTCCCATGAAATCCTTATCCAACAACTTCTTTTCAATTCCCTGCTTCAACCCAGTGGTTTGCAGTTCACAATTTGATTAGGTTTTCTGGATATAAACCTGAGATGACTCCCAAAGCAAACAGAGGAAGCTTCTGTTACAGACCATTTGAAAAACTGCCCGCTGGATTAGGGGACAAGAAAACACATTCTTGTATTTATCCAAAAGCAATGGAGCCTCAAACAATAACTTAAGATTATAATATTCTTGAGGGAGACAAAATCCTCAATTCCAATATAAACTATACAATTGGTTATCTCTATACCATTAAGAAAGTGTCCCAGTGGAATGAGCAAAATATGCTTGGGATGACTAAGATCCTTTACAGAACAACAGAACAAAGGCAAAAAAGATAAAAATATAATGCCTCCCTTAACACTAACACACACCCCTTCCCCACCCCCCAGCGGAAAGCTATCACATGCTGGGAATGTTTAGCGTCTCATCCTTCAGGGGTTATTAATGATGTTGTGGGTGATCAGAGCCTAGATTCATGAGGCTCAGGACTCACACCCACAAACCAGGACTCAGCAAGGTGTGGGTCCAGAGCAAGTAGGTGAGGATTCAGACCTAACCCCCATTCTCTTACTCCTTTGTCTCTCCTGACGCTCAGAGCAGTTCCCAGATGATAACGTGAAAAAGCAGTGTCCCCCTAGTGAATTTGAAAGATACAAGCATTTCAGTTCATATACTTCTAGAAACTTGCTTGTTGAATGAACTGAAGGAAACTAGCCTTCCAGATAAAGAGGGATGGGACAAAGGATAGAATAATCCCATATCAAGCCCACCAGAGAGCCAAGGCCTAAGGTTCTTGGTATCCTCAAGTTGACACTTTTTCTCCACCATTTTGGAGCTGTGCAATCTTTGATGAGTTACTTAGCTTCTCCTGAATCTGAGCTGTCCCCATTTGAAAAATGGGGTGATAATAAGTATGTGTGTGTATAAGAGGCATCCCCATTGAAAATGGTAGAGGAGATAAACCAAGAGCATGTGAAGACACAGTGGTGGGCTATTATTTCTGCTTTTTGTTGCCCCTAAGATGCATATTTTTCACGTTGTGATATTCTTCAGTGCACCTGAGAGTTTCTGGCATTCTAGAGTTATAGATTTGAATGGCACATCTTACAATCGCTAGAGTTTGGGTTTGATGAAATGCGGTGTTGTAATTATCAGAACTATTATTATTGAAGAGATCAGACCATAAAATAATAATGAGACTGCTTCACGAGCCACAGACAATAAGCAGCCTTATTATTTTATTGCAGGGAGGCCCAGATTTCCCGACTGGAAGACTCTCTGGAGTCTCCACGCACTGGCTAAGATGGATGAACAGTGCCTTCGAGCAGTAACAGGCTCAGCTATAGATCTATATTACTGTAAGCAAGCCCAAGATATGAAAATCCAGATTTCTATTTAAAGAGTTAATTGAGGTAATACTTCAAGCTGGAAGACCTTTACAAAAATATCCATTTAAATCAGTTTCTCCACCTTATATTTTCATCCTGCCCTACCACCACAAGCCTTTTTTGGACAATTTGGTTCTAATCCTCGATGAAATTTTAATATTAAAAACACCCTATATATTTACTTATGCCTGTGTGCCACCTGTATAAAGCCATGTAAACAATGCAACAGAACAACTTCCGCTCCTGAGTGGGTCATTGCCCCTGTTGAGAAAACACACTTTAGATACAGATCCTAGAGACATTCAAATTACTGTTTGATAGGAATTTTTTATTTGCACTCAAATCTTCCATGACACACATTCCTGAAAAGCAGGAGACAAAGTAAGCCATGTGATAAAAAGTCCACAATGGGGCTGCCCACACCATGATCTTTACAAGGCAGTGTCCCGCTGGGTGTTTTCTGGTTTGTTGTTGTTATTGTTCTTGTTGTTTTTCTTTTCATATCACACACCTTCAGTCATCTTTGTATAATTTTTGTTCCCCTTGGATATGTTCCCCCACTCCACTTCCTCCTACTCTCTTCGCTCCCATCTTCTCTCATCTATTCTATGTTCACTATTATATGTTTAGCCATTTGGTCTCTTTTTCTTTTTCTGGTGCAAAGTCCTTCTCCTGGGTGAGAACCTGTGTTCCTAGTGAATCATGCTGCTCAGATTTCCAGTCTTAACTTGCACTGGGCAGCCAGTCTGGGCTCATTTGGAGTCCACCAGTAGCTGTTCCTTCTTGCAGGATGTCTGCTCCTTTCTGCTCTCAGTCTTTTCTACTTGTTGATTGTTCTTTTTTCTTTCCCACCTTGTAGTTCTGGCCTCGAGCTTTGAGAGCCTGTTTCCACTCCTTCATTGGTTGGGGAATTCCTTTGAAGAGATGATGTCAGCTGATGGTTAGTCTGGTTGGTCTCCATGATTTTGGATTTCCACTCAGCTGTCGGGCAGCTGCCATATCCATGGCCTTCCTCCCACAATCCAGTGGGGATACGCCTCACTTTTGTTCGAAGCTACTCTGAGCCAGAGTCTTAGCTCCTAGGCCCCGGTGATGGTGTTGGAGCAATCCTACCATGTTCTCTTTATATTAGATCCACATCTCCGCATTTTGTGGTTCTACCCAAGTTTTTTTTTTTGGGGGGGATCCAATCAAAGGAAGTGTGTCTCAAGGGCTTTTAATCATATCCTTCATCTCATCTGTTTCTTCTGGTGGCTTATTTGTGGTTTTCTTGTTTCTGATAAGAACTGACAGGAGCAAACCAGAGAGGGTTAAGGGTTAAACCCCTTCCCCAGCTCTGGCAAGGCTCCCCCCCACCTCTTGTGTGGTCCAGAAAGCCCACACAGGGTGCCTACAACCTATGCTCCCTCCCTGTACCTTGGGGCAACAGCTGGGCCTGCTGGAACCCCAGGTCAAAAATTCGGTGCCTCTGGGTGTTCTTAAGCAGGATACACAGGAGTCAGACTTGATTTTTTTTAGTAAAGGAAAATATGTCCCACAATTAAATAAACATTTTTAAAATGCTCACCAGTGTTTGTCTGCCCTGTGACCAGAAGACACAGATGATAGCTACCTCTTCCATAAAACGCTGCTGGAATTATTTCCACAACAGTTCCCAGATAGTCTTCTGCTTCAGGTTACTGTTTTTCGAGTGGCTGAACTCAGCACCCCAGTCAACAATTTTCCCTACAGTTAGTGTCTTTAATCACACTGGCTGCAGTCAGTTGGAAGTTTCCTGGACTCCTGAAGATGCACAAACAACTGCTTCCTCCTTTCTGCTCCCCATTTCCTGCCTCCTGCTTCTTGCTTCCCACTTACTGCTCCTGTTTTTGGTTGAAAGTCCAATACAATTGGAACAAGAAGGCCCAGCGCCTCTGCCTCAGAGTAGATAGAGGGCCCAGGTAGAGGCTTGGCCTGCAAGATAGACAAAATCCAGGAAATGAGCTCTACACTGCAAACCTTTGCACAGGGGGAGGGAGGGCAGGCAGGAAAAGGTGGTGGGGAAGCCCCAGCTTCCTTGAAACAAAGAGAGATTGCCAGCTAAGTGGGTGGGGGAAGGAGGAGACACCTGGCCTTGCAAGCAGAGCAGGAATTAAGCACAGATCCAGGCCACACTTCTACTCTCATGGTAGTAGTGGCTCTGTTTAGCAAGTTGGGGCCCCTAAGAATGCCCCTGAGGACAAGTTTGACCCAGAAAAGGGGCTCAGAGTGACCTGCAGGTCCTTAGACCCTTATCCTACTTCCCAGGTGATAGACTTTGTTCATGTCTGAAATATCATTTGAAGACAGTGGGCCCTTCCATGCCACCATATGTGATTGATAACCCAAAATGTCAGCTAAATAAAAAATACGTTAAATAAACAATAGCCTGCAAGAATTTTCATTTCAGTTCTAGTTCAGTGCAGGACTGGGATACTCAATGCAGCCCTCAGCTCTGTCCTGCTGAGCCTCTGACAACAATGGATCCAGGCAGAGCCTTCTCTCTGCCCTAGGGTTAGGGGGACTTCCTGTCCCCTGGAAGGGCTCTGTATTGCAGCAGTGCTCATTCTGACATGAATCCCACCCCAGTGGCCTCCAGTCTCAGGAGCAGCAGGCTAGAGCCAGCCTCAGATCTCCTCTTTGCACGTGGGATAGCCAGTTGGGACCATGACCTACAAGCCACGCGCAAGAACCTAATCAACAGATGAAAACTGTTGAGGGCCCAGAAAATTAGACTGAACTAGAGACCCTGGACCTGGCAGCCTGGCCTCAATTTCATCCATCTACCCATAAATAAATAATAACAACCACTCCTTTTCGTTTTGATGTATAAGGGAGATCTGATATGAAGAGGACTGAGAGGGGAGCAGGGGTTACAGACACCGAAAGGCAGAGAAGCAGGAGACATGTGACTCTGTTGTAGTAAAACATTATCACAAACACAGGTGTGAGCTGGACCTAGCTTATGGACCGCAGCCTGCCCTCCCCTGTTCCAGGAGAGAGCTTCTCCCCACCAACTTTGGCCAGCTCCCAGGGTAGGAGAAATCCCTGGAAGGGAGAAGATATGTGCAAACTAAGTGCTCCCCACCTTAGGCTTCTTTCCTTAAGGGTCTTGCTTACATATCTACCAAGAGCCAGAATCCCATGACACCTAAATTTTATTTTCTAAGCTCTCAAATGTGCCACTTAGGAATTCCATGTGCTGCTTGTAGAGAGCAGTATTTTCCCTCTGCAGGAGTCCTGCACCATTTCCAGCCTACACTTTTAGTCACACTGGACCAGACAGCTTTAGTTCTATGGGTGCTAGACCTTCAAGTTCTAAAAAAGTATCTGACTCGCCTCAAAAATATTTGTGAAATGAAATTAACCAACAAAACCAGTAAAACCCTTCTTAGTCTTAAGATTTCCGGTTTTACCCCCAGAGTTGGGTCACCAAACTCACCTTCTCTCCTCCCACCATTAAAATACAAGGAGGGACTGCGTTGCTGGGTCCAGGCGAACCTTGCTGTACCCAGAGAAAAGACTAACATAGGAAAGAGACTAATGGACGTAGCACAGCCAATAAACAACAAAGGGTGGGGTTTGAGACAATGGAAGGGGCACCAGAGGGAGGAGGGAGGGGGAAAAAATAATAACACAGAGGTTGTAACCTAAAGAACAAAATAAAAAAAAAAATACAAAGAGGACAGAATGGAACAGATACTAAGGTGGGGACAAAAAGGGGTGCTGAGAGCAAAGCTTCCCAGTATAAAGAGTCCACCAGAGCCTCCACTTTTTATTTATGTGCACTTCGTACAAGGAGAAACCCTAGAGCCTGAAGTTTGTAATTCTTCCCACACACAGTGGAATTTATGAGATATGTAATCTACGAGGCATGAGGCCTGCAAGGTCATCCTGCAGCTTTGACCAGTCAGAGTCAGGGATCATGAACAAACACCACTCCTTCCCTGGCAGGCTGAGCACATGATGCAATTCACTGAAATGTATTTTGCTATCTAGAGTGCCACAGGGCTGGGTTAAAAGGTTGCATTCCTGATGAGCAAGCAATGAATCACCAAGGGTCCTTACCTTTTGACAGCAAATTCTGAAAAAATCTGACAGAGTGATCAGCCACATTCATGACAGATAATGTGCAGTTGCATTGAACATTAATATTACGGAGACTATTGCAGACAGGCATCTCCGTTTGGCTCCCTAGGTTCTAGTCTCCTCCATGTGGCTATCAGCCCCCAGAAATGTCATTAGAGCAGAACACCTGAGACCCAAGTTCTTTCACACTACAAGACTCAAAGGAGATCCTGGTGAGTGAAAATAGGAGCTGAGTGTGTTAGCCAGGACTCTCCAGAAAAAAACAGCACCCATAGGATGGTGAGACAGATGGAGGGAGAAAGTGGGGACAGGAAGAAAAAAGGAGGAAAAAGAGACAGGGAGGGAGAGAGATTTATTTTAAGGAATTAGCTTGTATAATCATGGGACTGGAAAATCCAAATTCTACAGGGTAGGTCAGCAGCTTGGAACCCCAGGGAAGAGCTGTAGTTTGAGTCTGAAGATTCTAAGCTGGAAAGATTCCTGTTTCTCCACAGGATGTCAATCTTTCTTGTATCAAGGCCTTCAACTGATTGGGTGAGGCCTACCAACAGCATGCAGTATGATCCACTTTACTCAGTCCGCTGATTTAAATGTTAATGTCATTTAAAAACACATTTACAGAAACACCTGTAGTAGTGCTCAACCATGTTCAAGCTGACCCATGAAATGAACTACCAACATCACCCCCTGGCTGGACCTAGAGAGGAAAATCAATGACTGGTATTTCCGGAACTTTCCCTGTTTCCCTCTTTCCTCAGGTTTCAAGGATCCTTTCCCTAATTCCACGATCCCTTCATTGTTCTGCAATAAATGATCAGAGGTGGTTTCTTTCCCTGTACATGTAAGATAAAAGGAACGAGAAAGGAGGAGAGAAGAAGGGAAGGAAACCAAAGAGCAGAAGGACAATTTCTTAAATGACAGGGGAGCAGTAAATAAGCAAATTGTTCAGTGTCCTGGCTCAGCATGGCACTCTCCTGCATCTATGGGAACAATGTACCCAACACAGTACCTTTTCCTTGCAGGGGGCCCTGCATGGAATCCTCTAAGTGTCCGTTTTCTTTACCCAGCATTCCTGGTTCTTTGCTAAGGAGATGAACAGCCATGTTCTAAGTCTCTTGCAAGCTATTGAAACTCATCTATTTCTTTTATTGTTTCCATGGTCAAAAGTAGTTTATTAATTTATGCCAGTGAAAAATCTCTGAATGATACCCCAGAAGGTTCCTGGAAACTTGAAGTTTGGTTTGGGGATCTACTCGTACCTGGTTTAACAGCAACCATATTTCCCAACCTCAGATCTTCTCTAAAAATTGAGTAAGAGCACACCTGGATTTTCTGCAAATGTTCTAAGAATCATCTTCCTGATTTGAATGCCTTTTATTTCTCTGTCTGTATAACTGCTTTGGCTCGATTTCCAGCATTCTATTGAGTAATCACTCTTGTTTTGTTCCTGATCTTAAAGGAAAAACTTTCAGTCTTTCACTGTTGACTTTGATGTTAGCTGTGAGATTACCATAGATGACCTTTATTATGTCAAGTATGTCCCTTCTAAGCCCAAATTGTTGAGAGTTATTATCATCAAAGGATATTGTGTTTTACCAAATGCTTTTTTCTTCAACTATTAAGATATTGTGTGATTTTTATCTTTCACTTATTGATTTGTGTATGTTGAGCCACCCTTTAATAGCAGGCATAAACCCAACTGAGCCATAGTGTATGATCCTTTTACTGTATTGTTGAATTCAGTTTGTGACTATTTTATTAATAATGATTACATCTATATTTATCTGGCATGTTGATCAATAATTTTTTGTGATTTCCTTCTCTGGCTTTGGTATCAGGGTAATGCTGTCTCAAAAGGTGGCCCCCTTCTTTTTAATTTTTTGGCATTTGTCACAGAAATTTTAAAAGTCGTTAGATTTGTATGGCTGGACAAAAGTAATCCTGAGAAAAAAGGAAAAAGCCAGGGACATTCAGTTCCATATTTCAAGCTGATTTGTTATATAGCATTATTGCAAAGCTCTAGTAATTAATACAGTATCATATTGACATAAAAATAAACATGTAGACCAACAAAAAAGTACAGAAAGCCAAGAAATAAACCCCTGCATATGGCTAATTAATATTTGACAAAGAGCTAAGTGAAATGGTGCTGGGAAAACTGAATAATCACTGATAGAAAATGAAATTGAATCTCTAACTTACATCTCTCATAAAAAATTACCTCAAAATGGGTTAAAGATTAACTGAATACAGTTATTCAGTTAATACCAAAAAACTGATACAAAAAAAACTGGGGGAAAAAAACGTAGGGAAGTAACTCTTTGACATTGTTTATGGTAGTGATTTTCTTTTCTTGATAAAACACCAAAAGCACCACCACCAACAAAAATCCATGATATAACTTGAATAAGCTAAAAGACTTCTACAAGAAGGGGGAAAAATGAACAAAATAAGAACAAAGTCTATGAAATTGGAGAAAATCTTGCAAATCATCTATTTCATAAGGGTTAATATACAAAGTATGTGACTCATTTTTTGGAAAATAAGATTTGAAAAGTAGACAGAGAAATTGAACAGGTATTTTTTCCAAAGAAGATGTCCAAATGGCCAACAGGTACATGAAAAGTTGCTCAATATCACTCACCATGAGGAAAGTGCATATCACAACCTCCATGAGACATCCTCTCACGTGTGAGAATGGTTCACTTTACAAAGAGAATACATTACAAGTTACAGTGAGGATGGGGAGAAAGAAGAGTCCTTGACACTGTTGTCAGGAATGTGAACGACTTCAGTCAGTTTTTAAAATAATATGGTGGTTCTTCGAAACATGAAAAATTGAACTAACATAATCCAGCAACCCGATTTCCCATTACATGGCCAAAGGAAATGAAAAGAGAATATTAAAAAGATATCTTCACTCCCATGTTCATTGGAGCATGATTCACAAAAGCCAAGATAAGAGAAGATATGGAAACAATCTAAGTGCCATAAAAGATCAGGTGAGGTGTATATGTGTGTGTGTGTTTTTCACACATGAGAAAGGAGGAAATGCTGCCATTGGTGAGAACATGGACAAAGATTGGTGGCACTGTGCTAAGTGAGATAAGTTTGACACAGAATGACAATGTAGGATTTCACTTGTATGTGGAATATGAAAAGACTGAACTCATACAGAAGGTAGAATAGTGGTTAACAGAGCCTGTGGATGGAGTCCCAACTTGTAGCTAAGCAACAAATAAGAGGCCAGGTCTGAATTGCTCTCACCTCAAACAAGACATGGTAACAAGGCAACTTGAGAGAGGAGTGAGTTAATGTGAAAAGTGTGATCATATCACAGTACCTAAGTGTATCAAACTGACATCTTGGACATATTAAACACGCACAATGCTATATGTCGATCATATTTCCATTTTTACCAAAAAATAAACAGTGAAATCCTTTGAAAAATGATGTTAATGGTGTTATAAGAACTCAAGGTTGCTCAAACTGCCTTTCTAAAGGTGACCACATAGTAGGAGGGCTTGTGAGGAGGGTGGAAGAGACAATGGAGATACTGGCCATTATACGAAGCTGGTTAATACTTATGAACCAGGCCATACCTGGGGCACCCCTGAGAGTCCACCTGTTGACCCGAATCATCTCTGGACTGACACTACTGACACTGTAATCCCCACCAGCTGTAGGGTTAACACCCCACCAACTACAGTGTGCTGGTCATTTAAAAAAATTCATTTTTTAACTGATTTTAATTTTATTCATACTTTAGATTTTACAATACAAGCAAATGGTTATTGGAGAGCCTTCCTTCCCATTCCCTGTTGACAACCCCTCTGTTCACTCTGGCCCCCCTCCTTGTTGTTTTTTGATCTATTGAGTCTTTTGGTCTCTTCTTTTTCTGTGGCAATGTCCTTTTCTTGGGTGAAGGACTGTGATCCTAGAATATAACAAGCGTTGTTGGTAGATGTTCAGTCTTATCTCTGTACTGGGTAGCAGTTGATTCTCCTTTGGAATCTATTGGTGTTTTCTCGTTGTTGACAGTCTTCAATCAATTCCATTCATTATAGAAGATATTCGTTCTGAAGGGCATCTGCTGAAAGACTTTGCAGATCATTTCCTCTCCTTCAGATTGTGTGGGCCTGCAGTCCCATCTCTGTGACCTTCCTCTCCCATGAAATAGGAAGGGGCACCTTGCTTCCTTGAGTTGGGTATCAGTCCTTAGCCTTTGGCACATCCACTCATTGTGTGGCCTTAGGGTGACTCTATGACAGGTGATGTCCATGATCATATTTCCAGTCCATTATACGTTGCCTTTCTCACAGTTCCTTCTCTTGCGATCCGCTAGTATTTGTGCACAATATTTTGCTCTGGTCCCTATCTATTGGTCCAATCTATTGGTCCAATGGGTTATTAGTTCTTTTCTCATTCCTTCTGAGGACTAACTGGGGTGAGAGTGAAAGACAGGGGCCACCTTTATAATCCCCCCCTCCTCACTGAAGCAGGGCTGCTGCAGGCAGGCCCGGAGCCCTATCTGGTTCCTGCTGCAGACACCTCCACACCCCGCCCATCTAAGGGCCCACCAGCATGGGGGCCACTCTTCACCCACCACACAAAGCAGAGAGGTGACTGAGTGCGTGAAGGTGGGTCTACGACCACCCGCCCAAGCAGAGCAGCCGGCTGCGGGCTGCTGGTCATTTTTAAATCCAGTTCCATTTTCATTCCTAATTTCAAATCAATCCGTATCTATAGAATAATAGAAAACAGCAAAGTATGGTCCAGAGACACTTGGAGATCCCTTTGACCCATGCAAGGGAGTCCAGGAAGTCCAAGCTGATTTTTAAAATAATACTGATATATTATTTTAATATTGATGACTTTTTCCTACTCATTCTCTTGAGTACACAAGGAAATTTTCTTACATGAATGTGTTAGAGCAAGACATTGGATGCAGAAGCCGAGGTGAGAAATCAGATGTCTCCTCTGGTTCCAAGCCTTCTCTGGACCCTCAGCCAGGACCTCCTGGTCCTCTTTTACCTTTCCAGGTGACCAAATGGGTTACATGTGGACACATGGATGTTACTCCTGCTCTTCCCTCCTTTTGTTTTTCTGGTGGGAAACACCCTCCCCTTGTCTCCTGTTAACAAGGAATGCTTGACTCCACATCACATCCCTTGAAACCTGTTCATTATCATCCCTATCCACCTTGAACCAGTGGGAATTTCTTACTATTCTAGAAATTCATGCCTCTGCCTTATATTACCTGTTTTCTCTAAAATCTCTAATAAATAACATGCTTTGGGGAGGATTGTGTGTAGTTCCTTAACGATAACGAAGCATTTTCAAGATGCCAGCACCTATTATCATTGGGAAGGTTCTCGAGATGTTACTAACATCTTTAGGTTTCAGCTCTGAAACTCACTTGGGGTAGTTTTCCAGTGTCAGGCATCTGGTGTGTGATCAGGCTGATCTCAAACCTGGGTCCAGAGACCCCACAATCCGTGCCCCATTGTTTATAAACTCTCCTTGCCAGGCTGAAGCCATGAGAAGAGGATCATGGGCTGGAAAAGGCAAGAGTAAGTCTCAAACATGTTTCTGCTACTTAAGCTCTCCAAATACGACACATTCACACCTGATGAGACTTTTGAATTGGATTTTTTTTTTAAGATGGGGATAAAATGTTCTAGTACCAGTTGCTCCTTTTTTAAAAATAGATTCTGCTTTTTTAAAAGCTAACAAAAATATGTTGTTCCTCAATTTCACATTTCAGACTCCCTTGAGATTTCATCTTGCCTAAAACCTCTTTATTCTTGATGTCTTTGTCATATTTATTTTTATACTTATAGCAATTCATATAGCCTTGCAAGAATTTTTATACAAAGAGATAAATGCTAAGACATAATATTGAATAACTATTTGAATTCCCATGCAAGATAGCTATTATTGCCTCCATGGTAGAGCTGTAATCACGGTATGCAAGCAGTTAGCACAAGGTCAAAGAATAACTCAGTGAAAGCCAGAAACAAAATTATCCTACCTCTCACCCCCATTTCTCTGCAAATACATATTTTTCATGAATAACTTATATCACACAACAGCGCCATTGGAAATAAGTATTCTTGGTTGTAGCCCTGCAATCTCTTTTGCAGTTTCTATTCTCTAACTTCCAAATAAAGATAAAAGGAATAATTTTTCAATTCAGACTGGTTATATTTTTCTTCAAATATCCTTAGCCAAAGGATAACTTCACATGTGACTAAAATTGAACTCCATATCCTTTAATAGCTGTTGAATTACTTTTGAAAAATTTCCTCAAAGGGCTTCTCAATTACTTTGTGACTGGCTGATTTGTTGGAGCCTAGTGGAAAACCTCAAAGGATTGTTCATATGTGTGTGGGGTGTGGAGGTGGGGGAGGTTTGCATGTGTGTGTGTGTCTAAGACATGATATTGTCAGTATTGTCTAGTTGACTAGAACGAGGAGGAATTTACTACAAAAGAATCAGGGAGAGATGGTTCCAGGTGGAATGAATACCTAATGCCTAGGCCCTGAGGAAGAGTCAACTTGTCACACTGGGAAGCAACAGAAAGACCAGTGAGACTGGATACACCATGACAGAGGAGCTCACATAGTGAGCCCCATCATGCAGGTCTAGCCTGTCCTATTTGGGTTGCATTTGGCTGCATGTAAAGATACCAACCACAAGAACTTACTCTCATATGAGTTTTTTTCCACACAACAAAACAGTCTGGAGAGAGAGTTCATTGCTCCACAGATACCCCACCAAAACTCCCATGCACCTTTTATTTTTCTGTTCTGATAACTTCAAATATGACCCTGTAGGGCAGCAAAATATGCCACACAAAAATACGTCTTTGGTAAAAGTTCACTTCATGGGAGGCGCTCTCAAAACTGGGCAGAGGTTGCTTTTGGAAAAAGTTTGCATGTAAATGACCTAATTTCCTTATCTCCCATCAGTGAAGAAGATAGAACTTGAACCTGTGTACCTTAGTCCACTGTGTCATCCTGAGTAAACTCCCTAGCTGCCTTTTCTGTCTTCATCCCCAACCTCTCTTGACAGTCAGATGCCATGTGGCCACTTATTCCTGCTGGGTCTCTCCCATGTAGACAGGAGGTAGACATGTTATTATTAAACTTCCTTTCTGATTTTCCCCTTTCTCCATCTGTCTGGTGCCTGTTTGATTATTTGCCATCCTAGAAGAACCCAGAGAGGTATGGGGTGATTTCTGTGAACCCCTACAACTTAGGCTTTTGGTTACCCATACTTACAATGGGCTCTGATTATATGAACAATGAAGTCACCAGTAGGAAATGTGGTTCTCATATCAAGAATTTGAAATTTCCTAGAAACCCCACAACCAACTTCACTTATGTTTCAGAGGCCAGAACTGTGTTATGTAGCCACCTGTGCTAGTGAATTGTGTGTAGTCTCCAGTTAAGTTCTGTAAACAACAGCATTTTCTTCCGTAGGAATGTGGTTGATTAGGCAGGTACCCATACTATTGTGAGTAGCTGGGATTCTACTTAGATGAGAAGGTAATTGTAGGTGGTGGGTGACTTTGAAGGGATTTTATTTAAAACACCTAAATCTAGGTATGGCTGTTACACCAGCGTCCCAGTAGGTAGCGCCCTAGAATAGGTCTCAGGCAAAGACATGGATTGTCTATGGTCTCAGGGCAGGGCAGGACAGAGAAGTTTGGGGCTGCAGAGCCCTTAAGGAACCTGACTCCCTCCACACCTTCCTTGCACCCAGGTACCCCTTCTAATGCCAAGTCTCTTTGGACCATAAAGTTTCCATTGCTATTAATGTAACTTTATGTAGCACTAAAGGAAATAAAATCAATTAAACTGTTCCACAATGATTTTAAATCTAGAGTTTTTATTAATACTGTTTAGAACTAGTTTTTCTAGATTTATGAAGACAGGGGTGCTTAATTATATAGCCCTCTTGCACATGGCTAGGTGTTCTTAAAGCTTCTTTTCAAATAATCTAAGTCAATATCTGGATTTTCTTGCTCCTCTTCATCAAAAGTGAACGTGAAAGCAGGTAGAGAGATGGAACTTCAGATAAGAGGAATACCTCCTATCTTTCTAGCTCCCTCTGGCACACTAGAGGGTGGTCAATAGCACGTCTCTCACCACACAGTCTCCTACCCTCTTTGGAATGTCCCAAGAGACATATGACCTATTAGAAAATGACTATTGCCCCCAAAGGTAAATTCTCCTCTTATCATACATCTCCACATCCTGCCTGCTGCATATCATGTACGCTTTGCTACTTTCTCATTACATCATTGCAACATTTCCTTGCAGGGGTATGTAAAGAGCATCTCAACTTCATTGAAGTTGGACCTGGACATACTTCCCAGGATCCCCGTACTGTGAGCTAGCCTCACAGATCGCTATCCATCTCTTCTGTCTCAATCTCTTCTTCATTCCACATGCAACCCCTAACATAGTGTGCTTTAAAAAAAAAAAAAGTGTTCTGCTATTGATCTGGGGATTTTCTTCTAAGCTGCTGACATGTTTGCAAGTTTTGAAGCAAATGCAATGATAAGACAATGATGACCACATCATGACTGCTGCCTGGTCAGCAGCTATCTTACTATTACTGACATTGAAAGGTGGGGTAAAGCCCAAGATCAATGTCTAGCATTTGCATCTCCATATGCACTGAATCACAAAAACACAGTGTATTAGACATCCAAAGAGATGAAGTGCTGGCATTTACCAGAAGGGCAGGGATAGATAAGTGGCTTTGAAGCTTTGGCATTGGTAAGTGTGTGGTTTAGGGTCTCACCCACTGGCTTACATGTGCTCACAGAACTTCAGTCTAGATAGAGAAGAGGGCAGCTGCTGAATTTGAGACTCAATGTTTAGTCATCTACAAGAGGAGCCACCCAACCCGATTGTGTGTAAGGGTAACCCTAACAGTGAATGTCAAAGAGGTATAGATTTTGGCAAACTGGGAGACAAATGGTTGATAAAGTCTAGCCCTCCTCAGAGCTGGAGGCAAATAGTTAAGACTATTATTGCTAATTCTCAGCAGGGTAGTTAGGATGCTTGATTCAGTTACTGAAAGCAATAGTTTGATTTATTTGTATTAAAACCAGCCCCTTAAGGGTGGTTGGAGTTCTGATGTGATTTATGCAAGAGCAGTAAAGTCTAAGTTGTGAGGCTTAATTTACTCAAAGATAACAATGGTCACCTAAAAACCAGCTTGTTTTTGATAACTAGTATCCAACCATCCTTTCCTATTTGAATTGCCTACCACCATAAAGACTACAGTGTATAATTTATTTCCTTATGTCTTGAAATCCACACCAAACTCATGAACCACTAATGTACTCCAAAGAAGAGCTAAACTCCCATTTTCTGATTATGCCACATCTATGGAAGTATAACCTGGTGGCATAGCTGGGAAAGCATGCCAAATAAGAATTTCCCAAATGATGCACACCTTGAGGGCAAGCAAGAAATAAGCATTGAGGTCAGAGTCTGGCATGAGATGATAAAAGCTATGAGAAAACTGGCATGGAAGAGAAGTCGCCATCATGGGCTTCAGCCCTGAATCGCCGGTAGCCCGGGACTTGGCCTCTCTGGGGAAGAAAAAGGGTTACAAGAGACACAAGTCCAAGCTTTTAATTTGAAAACTGGAATTTGGGTCTCTGAAAAAGAGAATAGCTTGTTAGTATCTGTGTGTGCTGGAAAAGCTTGGAATCCATGTACGCTTGAAACTTGAAACCTGAAAAACTCGAAATCCATGTTCTCCGAAAGAGAGAAGATAGCTTGCTAGAAAATTTGGAGTCTGTGTATGCTGGGAAAGCTTGAAGTCTGTGTATATTGGAAAAGCTTGGAACCTGGAAAGCTTGGAGTCTGTGTCCATCTGATAAGAGGATAGCTTGCTGAAAAACTGGGCTTTGTGTGAAATACCTGCTTCGGGTTTGAATTGGTGAAAAGACACTATCTTGGAAACACCGTGGCCAGGAGAGAAAAACACCATCTTGAACTTAGTTCCTTTTGTTTAGGACTTAAGACACTGGACAGTAACTGGGTTAAGGATAACTGGCCACTCGTGGCCTCAGTAACTCTTGATTTGCATGGTTTGTGAACAAACCTTGTTATTGTGAGTGGTCTAGCAATCATGCACGCAGGTGGAAGAACAGTGATGGATTTAATATATTTCCTTATGTCTTGAAATCCACACCAAACTCATGAACCACTAATGTACTCCAAAGCAGAAGAGCTAAACTCTGGAATTTTGGCCTCCTTGGAATTTTGGTGCCTGCTCTGCACCCAGTTTCAGAAGCATACACTACCTCCAAGCACACAGATGATGAGGCGTTCCCAGTACTTCACCACCCAATCACCAGACTCCTTTGTCTCACTTCTGTGCTCCTTTCTTTAAAAAGTCCTTAGGAGTCTCTATATCTTCTGCATAAATTCTCTGCTGGCAATGACCTCCTCCAGGAAAAATGTTACCTTGGATCTATTTGGGGCACTTTCAGACCACTAACCCCTTGGATCAAGTGATGTAGCATCACAGAACCTAAAGATGTGAGGACAGTCAACTGGGTCAAGTGCTGCTAAGAGGTCAAGTAGGATGAGGGAAGACAGCACGGAGGTCACGAGGGACTTAGACAAAATGATTCTGAGTGGTTAGGGGAGCTCCGTGGTGCTGAATGAGAGCCAGATGGGCTGGTTGAGGAGGCAGTGAGGATGGAAGGTATCCGCTGTGTCACGGGAGGTAGCTGGACAGCCAGGAGAGGTGACAGGGCCTGTCTGTATGCTTATCCAGTTAAGGTGAGGTTGATGTTGGGGAAGAACCGCGGCTGCAAAGCAGCAATCCAGTGGCACAAGGGCAAAAGGTTCGCTTCCAAGTGAATCCAGCAACACGGCCACGCACCCAGAACTGTGTTCAGGTGTCCAGGCTTCGCTGCCTTTCTCACGGAGCGGAAGGAGGTTCTCCCCACTCCGCAGGTCTTTTACGAACCCTACAGTCCACGGGCCCCTTGGGGTCCCGTACCTGCACCCAGGCGCAGCCCTCTAGGGCGAGCCGGGAGGACGATGGCCGCTCCCCGCCGGCCCACATCGGCCCCTGCGACCCCCATGTGGTCCAGCTTCGCTGCCGCTGTCTCCCGGGCGGCCCCAGGGAAGAGCCGCGTCTTCCTCCCAGCCCTCCTCCACCATCTATATGCCCGCGGAGGCACCGACCCCGCCTCTTCCAAAAGCTAGGGATCGGCCGCGCGGGGGTCCCTCTCCTCCACCGCTCGCGCTGGCGCCCGCCGCCCCCCGGGTAGCTGTTCGACTGCGCATGCTCAGAGTCTGGGCACGCAGCCCGGGGCGCGGAGCGGGCCCGCGCAAAGACGCAGCGCGCAGCCGCGAGCAGAATTGCGCCACGTCGGCGGGCGGGTGGGCGGGGCAGTGCCACGTTGACGAGCGGGTGGGCGTGGCGGTGCCAAGTCAGCGCGCGCGGCCACGCCCCCTCCAGCCGCTCGAGGAACCGGCCCACGCGCGGCCCCGCCGCCCTCTGCGCGCTGCTCGCCGCTCTGCGCCCGCGCCCGCCTCGCTCCCGGCACGGCGCCGCCGCCGCGGTCCCTGCCCCCGGCTCGCCAGATCGCACCATGTCTTCGCCTCCCGAGGGGAAGATGGAGACGAAAGCTGGACACCCGCCCGCCGGTACTGACTCGTTTCCACTTTGTCTCCCCTGGCGGGGCCCCAGGGCGGGCGGCCGCCGGGCGCGGGGCTCGGGGCGCGGATCCCGGAACGGGGCCCCGGGCGGGGGGCGCGGGCTCGCCCGCCGCTGCAAGCTCAGGGTGCTCGCGGGACCCCGTTCTGGACAGTCCCGCTGCCGCCGCCCACCTGCACTCCTTCCCCCCAAAAGTTCGGGCGATGAACTTCGCGCGTCACTTCGCGCCGGCAGATGTTTTGGAGAAGGGAGGCTCACAGTCCCGGGGAGCCGCTGCAGTTGATCTCGGGGCGAGGATGCGCGCTGGGCTGACAGCCCCCCTCGGGCGCAGGAACCCCACGAGTGGACATGATTGTATTGATCGCTCACTGTGACTTTTAAGCCCCAGTTTCTCTCTCTCGCAGCTTTTTCTGAAAAGTGGTTTCTTTTGTTTAGCGGAAGAGAGGGGCTGCATTTTTTTTTTTTTTTCCAAACAAACCCTAAACTTTAGAGCTGGGAAATTAAATCCAGAAAAGAGTTTTTTAGGAAATAATCGTTGCAGCCTTTATCACCTCCTCCCCGCTGTGAGCACAGTTCTTGTTTGTTCACACGGATCACTTCCATTTCTCCTCTTTGGGGTTGACGGCCTCCATATGGAAGGACCCTTGGAAGCCAGTCAAGGCCACTGGGTCCTTGAACGTAGAAACGTTATCTCTTCGGGAGGAGAGGGGTGTTAAGGTCTTCATTGCCCGTATCGGTGTCATAAACTTAGTTTTCTCCAACGGAAGACTTGGCCTGCCTTCTGTGGCTCATCTGTGGCATCTTGTTCCCATAAAGATTCCAGTAACCTGCCATGGCTGCCGGGCTCTCAGTCTGCCCCAGCAGCCTGGGTGGAGCAGTTCTGTAAATGGGTTGCTTCCAGAATAGGTCTTAATTTTTCACTGCTTAAAGAAGCTATCAACAATAGAACTAAGCTCACTGGGGAAGAGAAATGACTCACTTATGTGCTTGGGAGTGTAGGAAATAGTTACATTGCAACAACAGACTTGGGGACCTTTGTGTTGCCTTAATTAAAAAAAAAATTATATATATATATATATCAATCAGAGGAATTTTCCTTAAAGATAACTGACTTCATTCCTCCTGGGTAGGGCCATGTCCAGTTACCCCACACCCCAACGCGGGTAGCAGAGCAGGAAGACACCTTCATTTACTCTGGGGGTTCCAGCTGTGAAGTCTGCCCACTTTCCCCAGCCCCAGAGGAGGGTCGCAGTCAAGTGTATCCATCTGAATGATACCAGATCAAAGTATCAGTAACTAAATTGCACATGAAGATGTAGCCATATGGAGATGTTTAAGATCAGAAGGTATAAAATGTTCATATTAACTCACTGGGAGAAATTCCGTGAAGGACTGTTGTTCTCTGAACTGTTAACAGCTAAGCTTTGTGAATTACACATGAAATAGTACAGTGTGCCTGAGGAGAGAGGAGCCAGTTTATTTGTTCTGGCATAGCAGTGTCTTGGGTGCTCTGTTTTGACATTTGACAGTTCCCCTGATTTGTGAAACGGGAGGTTTGGGGCCAGATGACCCTTTCCGAGAAAAATCACAAGCCAGCACTCGCTACTTCTGCCTCTGTTACTCACCATCCCATCAGAATCAGTACCCAAAGGCAGATGGTCCCACAGGTAAACTTAGATTGGACCTGTATATTTGAGGGCCCCAATCTTAGCTGGAGCTGCTTAGTGACATGTCACTGTACTCTCGCTTTCTCCAGGGCCAGTCACACTTTGTCAGAGTTAGAGAATGAGGCCGCAGAGGTTAAAGGAGGTCTTTTGTGGGTTGTGGTATTTTGTCTCCCAGCAGCACCCTCAGATGTACTCCACTTCCCCCCCACCTGTGTTAGAGGGGCCCCCATATGAAAGCCTTTCTTGGCAGAAAACTCAGGGCGTTCCTATTTAGCCTGTCATTGCCACAGAGTAGGCAGTTTCGCAAAGTAGATGTTTAAAAGGAAAAAGGCAACCCACTCTAATAAATGATAATCATCAAGAATAGCCAAGAGCACAGTTCATAAATCAAAATAACAGCCTTAAAAATTGTGGGAGCACTTTCATTAAGTGCTTAAATTGGATAACTAAGGTTTGTGCTTAAATCCTCATTCGGAAATAATAAAATTCTCTGCATGACTCTCGTCATGTCCCTTGTGTTTTCTCCATACTGCAGTGGAAACCAGGTACCTCTGTGCTTTCCCCAGAACCCCTGTTTCCTATACTGTTCCCACCTTCAGCTTGCCTCTCTTTTCCTTGCTTCAGGGACTGCGCTTGATGTCTGTATTCCAAGGGCTGCCACAGTGCCGAGCACAAAATAATATAAAGTGTGTTTCTCTGAGCCCTTTATTGCCTCGCTGCCCCTGTAGTTTGCAGGGTCTGCCACTTCCTTTACCTGAGCTACCTCCAGTTGCATTCCACATGCAGACACACATCCAGCCATCCTGAGGTGAGTAATAGCAACCTTGGTTGAGTATGTCAGGGCTCCCAGGAAATCATCCCTTATGCCCTCTCTGGGTTCTTAGGCTGGCAAATAAACTTCAGAGAGTTTGATAAGAGAAATAAAAATAATTTAATAATAGCGTGTGTGCTTCCTGTCTACATGGGAGATTACTAGCGTGGTGACTAACGCATTCCCATGGCCCATGGCCATCTTAATGTCTTAGTGAGACTCCGAGGACTTTGGGGGGTGAAAGGTGACCTCCATTTGGGAGTTCACCAGCGAAGGCTCTGTAGACAAAGGTATGCAAATTGAAGTTCTGCCTTCTGCTTTGAAATCAAGAGATTAGGTCTTCCTGGTGCAGGCCCTTCCAGACAAGTTTACTGATAAATATATTTTCATAGGCAGCCTCCACCCAGCCACCAGAGCCCCTCCCAGGAAATAAGACCTTTTTCCCAAAAAGACATCTTTTGCGGTGGTGGCAGATTTCTGTTCCCCTGCAGCTGTCTTAGTGGGCCTCTGCAGTGGAATGGACTAAGATTGCTATTTTATGAGTAATTGCCGGTACAGATTAGCAGAGTTAGAGTTAGTGAGGTTCTGTTTCATCAGACGTAGAGAGGCCATAATTATAAGCCACACAGTTACTCATTTCTGCCCATCTGAGTTCATGGAAGTGCTGTGGAGAAAATATCTTTGTTAAACACTTTCTACTGGTCCCATTCCTCCATTCCTCAAGGGAGCCAAAACCATATTATCAGTAAAGTTTTCATAATCCTCATAGATGATAGCTTTAGGTGCAACTGGTCTTCTAACATGTGGTTTTCTTGCAAAGTGATTGTACTTCCTGTCTAGAAAAGAGTCATATGGAAAGGAGACATGATTGTATTTATCTAAAATAAAATGGGAAATTGACCACTCTTTTCTACTTTGCTAATTTTGAAATAATTTCATTTTCTGTTATAGTCATAAACCAGATATGAGTTAATAATGCACTTTAAAACATGGTGGTGAGAAATCTTGAATTCTGACCGAGGACTCTTTCGCTATAGTTTGTCTTTTATTGCTTTGACCACACTGATAGGTCAGCTAAGCACCCTCATTTCCTCAGCCCTATCACTGTCTGAGGCGCACAGGAAGGACTCTTTTGTGCTCTTTTGTGCTCTTTTGGCAGTCCTTTTAGTCACTGCAATTTTGCAGATGTTTCCACTTAGGAAGGCTGGAGTGTGCCTCAATCATGTTTACATTTCGCTTTGATCTCAGAATTGGTGCCTCTTCCATCTGACCAGTGCCCTGTGCTCTCACTTCCCAAATTCAGGAGTCATTTTGTTATGTCAGGAATATTCACTCAGCTATAAAGTACTGTTGTAGTGACTTTACAAATGTATCAGTTACAGTTGTATGGGGAATACAGTATTACTATTGTAACAGACAACCCAGACTCTCACTAAACTGATTGAGGTTCCTTTCTTTCCAGTAGCCTCCTACAGGAACAGGGCTGAGTCCCTGTTGATGCCTGCCACCATCTCAGTGCCCAACCTATGCATGGGCTTCAGGAGGGCATGGGGAGTGTAGGATACAGTGTCATGGTGTGGCTTCCTGTGACTGCTTTAGCAAATTCCATCCAGCTTATTGACTTGAAGCAAAACCACTTCATTATTGTAGGGCTCTGCAGGTGAGACATCAAAAAAGTGTCCCATGGGAGAAAGTCAGGGTATTTGCTCAGCTGGCTCCTCCTGAGAGGATTCTGGGAGAATGCCTCCTCACATGCATCTTCATGGCTGACTGTGTCTGGTAGGGTCTCCTGCTCTGCTCCCTGCTGCCTCTGTGTCCTCAGAGCAGCTGCCCTCCAGAGAGCTCTTCATCCACATGACTTTCTCTCCTGGCATCAGTGGCACACAACCCCACTCTGCCAACCTGCCCTTAGGTGTTATTTTGTCACTCTGCCCAGCGAGGATGCTCTATAGCCTGTGTGGTCCAAGCAAGGAGAGGCCGTGGGATGTGGTTAACAGTGCTGACATGTAGAAATTCCATGAAGTGGGGTGACCAATGGCCAGCGGTTAGAAAGAGCAGTAAAGTTGGAGAATTCCCCAGGGTCTGTGATTCTCCAGAAGTTTCTTAATTTACATGATGGTACAGAGTGAACTAGACACATCAGTGGTCAGCACATTGGGCAAGCACTTCAAGGGGATCTTGCTCCTCAGTCACCTCTATGTCCACACTGTCATTTCCCACTGCACATGTGCGATGAGGTGTGAAGCACAAGGAGCAGACACAGTGCTAGGACATGGTGCTGACTTTGAAAACCCGCTGAACGAGAGAAGCTGGAGGGTGAGCACATGCAGTGTGCTGGCTCCTGGGAGGGGCTCACATGTGCCATATCACCTAGTCCTTGGGCTAGGGAGATGGGCACCATTTCTTCAGGGACACACAGCCTGCCAGCAGTCTGCCCAGACACACACACACACACACAGAGTAATATACATTGTCACACACTACATACACATGTATATAGAGACATAGTTACACACATAGACACAGCCATATACATGCACACATACCTACCCAGAGATACACAAAATCATATACATGTCTACAGAGTTGGAATTTCAACCCAGAGCTCTGGATTTGAAGCTCTCATGTAAATAGCCATCACCACCACAAAATCCCCAGGTCTTTATTTCTAATATCTCATAAAAATACTTATATTTGCAAATAACTCAGAAAAAAACAGCCCTGCCTTCAATTTTTGCAGTTTGGTGACAGTGGGAAGCAATCAGGACAAATCCATGCTGTCACTTTTTATCGGAAGTTCAGATGCTCTGCTGCCGCAGCCTTGAGTTATTACTCTCACTGCCACTCTATGTGGCTGCATCCTTCACCTGTGAAGGGATGGATGAACTGTGTCTCTACCTGAATGAAACACTCAGTGGGTAACCAAGTGACGTGTGACCCCACCTTGGAGGGTTAAGCAGGCCACCCCAGCTGCAAAGGCAACTTGCCAGCAGCACTGTCACTTCTCCTTGAAAGAAAGGACCTACATAACCCTTTCTTTCACTTTCTGCCAGTGGAGGGGACCCATCTGTGAGTTATCATTAAAAGTTTCATGTCTGCCATGTTGAGATGGTTGGGAGGACATTGCTATAACAACACACATACTTGACAGCTTGAACAACAGAAGATGAATGTCCATAGTTCTGGAAGCTGGATGTCCAGGAGCAGGCCTTGGCAGCTCCACCAGTCTCCTGTGCCCTCTCTGCTGCCTCCCCCGGTGACCCTATGGGGTCTTCCCTGACCACACATCTCTGGCATCACTCCCCATTATGAGGATTCCAGGCGTGCTGGATTATAGACTCACGTTGTTTGACCTTGAAAGGCTCGTCACTATGTATAGTCCCAGTCCGAGGTGATTGGGTTGGGATTCCCATCTAAGAATCTTCCCCAGTAGGGCAACAGGGGACAAGTGGGGGAAGAAAAGGAATTTCAATAACATATCTAACAAAAAAGTTCTTCTAGCCTCTTTTAGCTCAAAACATTCATAATTCCAATTTTATTTTTCAAGAGAGTGGAAGAAACGTAATACAGAATTTAATTTTTAGTCTCCATTTCTTAAGATTTGACAAACTTTAAGCTGGGAGATCTTGATAAACTGCCTGCACATTTTTTGTCCTTTTTCTTTAAATCTGTACCAAAGTGAAGAAAACCACACCCTAGAAACCACACCCAAAGTAGAAACTGAACCTCAGAACAGCTGGAGCGAGGCCTGGGCTTCCTGAGGCAGGAGCGGCCTGGGTCTTCCTCTTCTCAGAAAGATAAGAGCCTGTCAGGGTCCGCCCAGTGCCTAACCTGAAGCCTGTGCTCAGAGGCCCATCCTGGGGGGATAGGGACATGAGGACCAGGAACATGGGAAGCCAGGGAGCCAGTGAGTGCAGCAGGCAGAAAAAGGACCTCCTGGAGAATTTGTAGGTGCAGCCTGTCTTCATACGTGCTGTGAGCTCAAAGTGATAGAGTTCCTCTTCTGAGAAATCTGATGCAAAAACAACTCCCAGGTCTGGGAGCCCTGGATAGCGACTCTCCAGAAGAATATCTGCCTGGGTCCCTGAGGGTTCCTGACAGAAAAAGCCCTGATGTAGATCCACTCCCGACCTGCCAACAGGAGCCAAATCAGAATTCCATGCCTGAGGGGCTTAGTAAGACAATGTGACTTGCTGCAACTCCAAGACAAGATTGCCTAAAATGATTGAATATGTGAAGAGTTAAAAACATCAGAGATGATTGCCAAGATATGGGAACAACCCGGATGCCCCAAAACTGATGAATGGCTGAAAAAAAAATGTGGTATTTGTACACGATAGAATATTATGCATCAACCAAGGAGGACAAACATTTCATTTGCAGCAACATGGATGGAACTAGGATTCATATTAACAGAAGTAAACCAGAAAGAAAAAGAGAAATATGGGATGGTCTCACTTATATGAAGGAAAAACAAATAAAATTAGAAAGAACTGAACCATAGAGAGAGGGGGGGAGGAGGAAGAAAATGGGGGAGGTGGAGGACACATAATATTAAGAAAGATGGTTAATGGGTGTTAAGGAAATGGGAGAACAGCGGGATACACAATGACATTTATATGTGTGTGTGTGTGTGTGTGTATAAAAGTTAAAAATCCATCGGTAGAACTATAATGAACTGTACACTTAAAACTCATTCATTTTGGGATTCATTTTATAGTATATGCAGTATATATCAATAGAGCTTGAAAATATTTTCCAATCCCAAACCAGTCAACCTGGAATTTCCTAATTAGCACCAGGAATAAGCCACTTATAAGGTCCTGCCCCTTCCCTGAGAGATGATTATACCTGAAAAGTCTCTTCTTTTGTTAATAACCTCAACCTACATCTCTTTGTCTCTACTCTGTATATATAAGTATTGTAATATCTTAGTTGCTCTACAATTCATGACTCCTTTAATAAAGCCAACTGAATTTCTTTAAAATAAATAAGAGATGAATCAGACCCTATCAGAGACCAGACAAATGTAAAGAAGAAAGAAGAGCTCTGAAAATGAAAAATGATTGAAAGAAAAATCAGTGAATGGCATTAAAAAAATTAAATCCAAAGTGGAGAAAGCCCTCACCTAAGGGTCCACTGAGAAGCATGGCCTACAGTTATTACCTGCTTTTGATTGACATGGGTTTCCAGCTTCTCTGAATCAGTGTATGTTACTTTGGGGAAAACGGGTTTTGAGAGCATCCCTGCACAGGACTGTATTTCCTTCTTTACCATATGTCCCCTCCCTCTTGAGACTCAGTGGCAACAGCAGGAAGTCAGGCCCAGCATCTGACTCAGCTCAGCAAGTCCTCCCATCAGCCACCTCTCATCAGCCACCTCCCATCAGCCTCCGGCTGCTTTGCACTTTTCTGATGCAAATACACTCCCTTGTCTTGGCCATGGTTTGCGCCCTCAGTTTCCTGGCATCTCTCAGGACATGGAAGACTACAGAAATCTCAGTGTGTGAGCTCAGTTTCCTGGCATCTCTCAGGACATGGAAGACTACAGAAATCTCAGTGTGTGAGCCATGAAGATCTTTCACGTGCTCCTCCTATTCTTCAGTATTATAAAGAAACTTGTCCCAGACATTTCATGCTTCAGCAGAATCTATCCAGAATTCAGATGTCAAAGGACTCTGTACTGTGTGGTGAGAGAGGGGCAGTGGCAGGACTCCACCAAGCGCCCCTTCTGGCTTACTTAGATTGCTGCTACAGCTATCACAGTCTGTGCACCTAGAAGTGCAAGTTCAGGGCACCAGCAGAGTCCATGTCTGGTGAGGTACAGCCTCCTGGTTCACAGTCATCATCTTCTCTGCATCCAGATGGGTGAGAGAGGGGGCTCTCTCTCCAGCCTCTTGTAAGGCACTGCTCTCATCACCAGGGGCCCAACCTTGTGACCTAGTCTCCCTGCAAGACCCCAGTTTCTGATACCATCTTTTGGGAGTTAGATTTCAGCAGGCTGTCTTCTCATTTCAGCTTCTCCATCCTAGCACACCCTAGCTCTGTCCCTTCCCTGAGGCCACCAGGCTTTCAGGACTGGTCTGAGACTATCTTGCAGACCCCAGAGCACTTGCCAGTGACCACCTTGTACTGCTTGGTTGGGGACAGCATTTCTAAAGTCCTTCATACTGGTCCAATGGACGGTGACCAGCATAACAGCTAGAACTTCTGTGGTCGTGTTACCAGCAAAGGTGGAAATATAGTGCCCCCACGAAGCTTGACGCTGCTCACCAGCACCAAGACAGTGTCCCAAGGAGACCCACTTTTGTTCAAACTAGCATGTCTCACATTTAGTGGATCCTAAAATCCCCATTTAATTTTTCTTTTCTTGTTGAAAATGATGAGCAGATTAGCCTTAAGGAAATGCAAATCAAGCTATAATAAGCTACCACTTCACAGCTTAGGATGGCAGTAACTGCAGAACTAACAGGAGCACTGACACACACGTGCACAAATAGGAATCCTCACTGGTGGGAATGTAAAATGCCGTATTTGGCATGCCCTCAGAAGGGGCAATCTAGAGTTCCCTGTGACTCAGTGAACCAGGTCCTGGGAGTAAACCTAAGGAAATAACCATGTCTGCACACAGGCACACACACAACTGTTGGTAACTGCGCTGTTTGCACAGCCTGACAGTGGAAACTACTTCCTGGCCAGCAGATGAATAGACAGATACAGCGTGTCTCCATGGTGGGATATTATTAGCCATAAAGGAAGAAAGCCCTGGTACATGATGCTATGCAGGGGATATGCCTTGAAATAGTGAAAGGAGTTACCAAAAGCACCATTTTCTCCCAAAAGATGCTTTATTTAAAACAAGATGATGAGCTGCAAGAAGAAGATATAGAAGAACAGCAATTTTAACATAAAGGCACATGGGGGGGGGGGGAGCATTCAAATTTTAAAAAGAAATAAAGCAGTGAAGGAAGCCAGGTCTCATGTGTGCAAAGACTGCTACGTCGATGGGTGGTTTCTATCCAGACTGTATAAAAGAACATTTAAGTCAGCACTAGAGCCAGCACAACTTGCATTTTTTACAAGAGGTTAAAGCTGCAAATTTCCCATTTGCAAGTTGTCCATCCACAGCAGCAGCTAGATTGGCCTTCCCAAGTTAGCCCATGTGTATGCTGCGGGAAAGATGTTTTCTGAACACGAAGGAGAGAGAGCAGCATTTGTGAGAATATGAACATCAGCCTGATGGAAACACAAACATGGGGCCTAAGTGAGAAATGGGTGTTGAGCACTGGGGTGCAGAGACAGGTCTGCAGTCAGCAAGGACCTGTCTCTTCAGGTAGCGCCAGGAACAAGCACTAAGCAAAGGTCAGAAGGCCTGGGCGTGAGTCCTGGCTCGGTCACAGCACTGGGCAAAGACTCACTTTCTGAGCCTCAGTTCTCTTTTTTATAAAATGAGGACACTCATTTTATAATTCTGATTGAGGTTGCTGAGAGCTGGGAGAGAGGCTGGGCCAGGGTGTGGCTGTGACTGTTGATGGGTGTGAAGTTCTGTGTTCTCTGTGGGGGGAGGGGGAAGAAAGGCCAGGAAGGTGCTTGCATAAGTGCATCCTGATGAGGCAAGCGTTATGTAAGGAAGGCTGTTTGATAGAGTGGGATTCGCCTGGATTTCACGGCACACAGTTTGGTAAAGGCAACATAAAAGTCAGGGCTGTCCTGGAGGGCTGGATCCTGGGTCCCCTGTGTCTGCATCATCCAGTCATAAGGCAGAGGTTGGGTGACCTAAGCATTGAAGGTGCACTTCACCCAAGCCACCACATCTGAGAGGCTGTGTCTGTGACTCAGCTGCTCTCAGGAAATACCCAAAGGGAAACCCAAAAGAAAAAAAAAACTAAACAGTAACAGTCTTGGGAAATTTCTAGGTGGATCTGGAAAAAAGGAAGTGTGGCTGCTTGGTACTGATCCCCCAGAGTGCTCATTCACCAGCCAGCCATTGTCCTGTTCCTGCAGGTTAGGCTGAACTCCTGGTCCTGGGGTGACCCAGAGCCCCCATGTGCCCCCACTCCTGAGGTTCCACGCCCATGCCAGTTACACCCCACTCTGTTTCCATTGCAGTGAAAGCCGGTGGAATGCGAATCGTGCAGAAGCACCCTCACTCTGGAGACACCAAGGAAGAGAAGGACAAGGATGAGCAGGAGTGGGAGAGCCCCAGGTGGGAGACTGGTCTCACAGTGATCATGACCCAGGCCTTAGCCTGTGTTCTCTGTTCCTCTGGCTTCTGGTAGCTGCGGGGGACAGGGGTGCGATAGGGCCCTGTGGTCTATGTTTTCCCTTCCAGAATCACTGGGGGTAGGTGTCCTATTGTGGGAGGAAGAAGGAGGGGGAGCTTTGCACTGTGTTGGAACATGAACCTGTGCCATCACCTGGGCAGTGGAACCCCTGGCTCTCTCGCCTTTCTGGGGGATTGGCATCTGGACAGCCAGGACAGAGAGTTGCTATGTCAGAAATGTTCACGGTGGATGGAATTGGACTTCCGCAGTGAACTGAATTCAGAGAGAACCCACCCTAACTCAACCCAATGTTACAATGCAATGTCACTTCCATAAAATATTTTTTTAGTATTAGGAAGCAAGGAAAGTTCATCAGCCCAATACACAGAGTGAGGCCACACTCCTGCTGAGTGCCCTGGGGTCCTTGCCAACCTCCCCACCTCCACACCAGGGCCCAGGCAACTGACCTGCTGCCACTCTCTCCCCTCCACTGTTGCACATGTTTTCCTTGGAGGTTCTGGTTTCAAGGTTGTCCAGTAACCTGGGACAATCATTTTTCCCACCAGGTCACACACACATGACCACACCTGCATCTGTGTTTCTCTGAACTTGTCCATGTGAAGAGGGTGAGTGTAGGCCCTGGTCCCAGGCAGTGTCAGCTACATCATCACCATGGTCCAGGTGCTCATTTTGTTCATTCCAGCTGTCAGGGTGGTCGGTGACAGCCCTCCGGACTTAACAAATGGAGAAACTGAAACCCTACACACAGCAGACTTGCCCCCTTCAGGGCACCCAGGGTTTAAATCCAGATCCACAGGGGTCTAAAGCAGGCCAGGCTTCCCAAGAGTGGCTCCCAGGAACTGCACCCCATGAGAAGGGCCTGCATCTCCGCAGCCCCACCTGTCTGCAAGGTGTGCATCCTGCTGCTGGGGTGTCACCCTGGGCCTTACATGGTGTCAGTCATAAAGCAGTGCCTTGAGGGGTGAGCAAATAGGGGACCAGATTCCTGAGTGAGTGAAAATGAAGGTTCAGCCCACACTCTGGTTTCAAAAGAAGACTGGGTTTAAAGAAGGTTCTAGAATGATCTTTCTCTCGGCCATTTTCACAAAGCTGTGTTTGGAACATAACAGCAACAGAAACTCTAATCTTAGAGATCCAACCAGGGTCATGTACCAGACAACTTCAGGGCCAACTTATTTCAGAATTGAGATGCCTCAGGGTTTTTGAGGGTGTGCAAAACCGTGGAGGGAACGGGCAGCCCCAGGGCCAGACCACCCTGGGTGGCACCACCTCCAGGGGCACACTGTGCTTTCTGCATGATACCATGTCGAGGTGCCTGTCTGCCTAGGGAAAGCTGTGTCTGCCTAAGAGTTACAAAGAGACTTCCAGTTTTCAGAATATTCTTCAGTTTGGGACTCAGGCTAAGAGTATGTGGGCCTGTGATAATTTTCACCTCTGGGAGACGAGAAATGTCTTTCCCAACTTGTCCAACTGTTTACTTGCAGAGGAGAAAGTAGGATGAGGAAGAAAACCCTGCCTTGGTAAAAACCCTGCCTAGTAAAATTTCTGATGTTGAATCCTGCTTTTTCATGTGAGCACATGTGGAATTGGGCCTGTGTAGCCTTCTCCCCATGTGATACAGTGTCAATATAGAAAGGGCTGGTCATTTATTAACATGTTTAGAAATAAGTACAGAACAGCCCATTAGTTTTCTTCCTATTGATTTTTTTCATGAGGTGAAATACAGCATTTATTGAAGATGCGCTCTTTAAATAAATGTGTCAGAGAATGAGCGATTGCAGGAGAGAGTCAGGGCCCTGCAATGTAGAGGAACTCTGGACTGGAGTTGTTTTTACTGAAGTAACATTGGTTTTACTTAAGTAACATTGCATCTTGTGAGTATCAGGAGTCTGAGATTCAGCATGTGTCTGTGTGACATTTAAATCCCCACTAAGAATCCAAGTCTACCCCTCACCACATCTCGATCCCGTTTCCCCCACACACATACCCTTTTTGGTAACCACTATTTGATCTTATGGTCCGAAAGTTTGTTTTTGTTTTATTTAGTTCACCTGTTCGTTTTCTGTAGGTACCACACACCTGGTGGAGTGACATCACCTGGTGTTTGTCTTTCTCTGTCTGCCTGTTTCACTGAGAATTCCCTCCAGTTCCATCATGTTGTTGAGGTGGCAGGAGCTTATTTTTTTTTTATAGCTGAATAGTATTCTAAAATGTTTACAGACCATATCTTATTCATTCATCAGTCGGTGGTCACTCGGGTGCTTTCCAGTTCTTGATTGTCGTAAGTAGTGCCACAATAAATATGGGGCTGTATATATCTCCATGAATTAGAGTTTTTGTATTTTTGGAACTGGGTATTTCAAAGCAGGCTACCTGCCGGGTACGGCTTACATAGCACTTGAGCAAGGAGTGTTGGTTCTCTGAAGTCAAGCTGTTGTAATGTGTTATGCCTTATGGACATCTTGGTGCCTGTCTCTTCCTCTTCACTCTTTATCACTAGGGTTAAAGCACCTTTGAGGGACTGGGATACTCAGGGTGTTGACAGAAGCTGCCAGCATGGCTTCCCAAGCCCTGTGGTATCTGTGTAACAGTTTACTTTCACCACTGTGTGCCCCCTGTTTTTGTGATGACTGATTGAACAAGCACAGTTAATATCATCACCACTAATATTGTAGAGCAGTGAGCTGTGCCCATTCTGAGTGCATTGCCCATGGTAGTTCATTTACTCCTCACAGCTACTTGGTTATCATCCCAATAGCAGAGTCAGTTGTGGATTATCATCCCCAGTCTTAATTATGATTCCCATTTCAATGGCTCAGAGAGGTTGCATGACTATTCCAGGGTCTCATGGGACTAGATGGCAAAAGCCAGCATTACAGCCCAGGTAACTGATTCCAGAGTCCTCACCCTCAGCCATTATGCTGTGTTTACCAACTGGTTGTATTTTACTGAGCCAGCTACTTGTTGAGTACTTCCCTCAGACTGAATGCTCCAGCTACCTGGAAGTAGGTGCAACTGTGCCTCCTGTATCAGTGAAAACCAAGGCATAGGGAGGAAATCGTGCCCATCACAGTTGGCCCGTCAGCAACCTGGCCAGTCCCAGCTCTGACTCTGACTTGGGAGCCCAAGCCCTGGTATGCAAGGAGCCCCCCAAGTTGACAGGATAGCTTCTAGATCAGCATGGACTGTAAGTTTGGACCCCTCTCTAGAGTGAACCTGTTGAATCTGGGCTTGCCTATACCTGTCCCCAGATTCCATGGCCCTCCCCTTGCCAGTTTACTGTCAGGAGACCCCAGTTACAGTTTACAAGGCTTTAGAGAACTGGCTGGTTTACTTTACATCTGGAAAGGCCTGTGCTTTTGCAGAATTTTTCAGACATTTTGACGTCCTTGGGAAATGTCATGATATGTGACTTCAAGATCCACATTATTCTAATTACTCAAAATGTTACGATTTTGCATGTTTTGATCTAAACGTTCTCCAGATCAGTCAATCAATGCATTGTCTTGGAAGCCAACACCAGTAGATCTCCAGCAGCAAACTCTTTGTTTCCCTTCCTGGATATTTAAAACTGGCTTTACATTTACAGACTCATCTCTCTGCTGGTTGCCTTCCCCATTCATCGGGAAATCAAACACTAATTACAGAAAAAATAGCCAGCAGAGCCCTAAGAGGTTACTGTATGACCAAACACCCAAACCAAAAAACACAACTTGTTTTTGTAATTGGGGGGGGGGGGCAAATATTTATGCTACTCTGATTTCCTTTAATTGTGTAATTTTCCAGAGACTCACAAATATTTTCCTGAGTTGCCAGTTTGTTTTGAGTGGTTATACTTAAGGGGGGAAGGGGAGGGCAGAAACTTGAACTGTTGCCCCAGAGTTCCCACCCATCTGTGCCCTGGTAGCCTGCAGGCCTTCACAACCAGGAGAGGAAGAGACTTCCTTCTGCTCCCTGGAGAGTGCCTTGCCCAGCTCGGGACTGGCAGGCAGAGGGAGCTGTGATATTCCTTGGACTTCTGTTAAGTGTATCAGGATGAAGTGCTGTTTCCTCATAAAATGAAGAAGTTGCAGGCATAGAATTCTTGTCAGGAGTCTGTAGAATTCACCAAAGAAGACAGTTTAGTGAATATTTGTCCTAGGCCTACATGAGGTCCACTGTGGTAGATGTCACAAAGAATGGACAAGAAAGAGAGGGCTTGGTTGTGGACCGGGGTGCATGATAAGGGATGAGGCCATTAGGATGTGGTGGGGTCAGCCCTTCCTGCTGCGCTTGGCTGTCATCTCTGTTGGCCCTGAAAAACAAGCAAACAGTCTAGTTTAGCAGCCAGGGTGTGGGGCAGACCTAGATGAACAGAGACGGTAATAGTGGAGCCTGAATGCACATGATCAGTAGAGCCCATCCACCAGAGCGGGGAAGAAAACACGTCACCTCAATCACTTTGAGAAACAGTACCTAACTGGACAGAAAAACAAAAAACTATGTAAATGCAGTTTTCCAGGTAGTGTTTCTCAGAGATAGGGGTTAGCAGTGCTGAAATTACTGTGTGCATACTAGGGTAGACAAGTAACTGTATTATTGGTAATGAGAGCCAATGTCTCCTGTGACAGAGAGAAGGAAGACTAGAGAAAGCTTTTAGCATAAAATCAGAGTTGGCAATATGGGTATGAACTCATGATTTTAAATGGATGGGTGAGCGGGTGGGTGGTTAGATTCTTGATAGTAGTGTCACTGGGGTCATATGGTATTTCTACTTTGGTTTTTGGAGCACTCACACTCCGCAGTGCCTATACCAGCTCACATTCTGACCAGTAGTTTACAGGAGGTCCCGTTCCCACACCCTCACCAACACTTGTTGCTCCATTCTCTTTGGCAGAGACCCTCTCCTAGGTGTGGCACCTTATCCTAACTGTGGTTTTGATTTGCATTTCCTTGGTGATCATTAATCAGTGCCTGGTAACCTGGCAGCCTGCGTGCCAAGACAGCCTCAGCTCACTCGCGTTGGCACCTACAGGCTATAGGTGCCACCGCCCAGAAGGCTGAGTCTCCTTGTATAGGGGGTGTTGAGTGACAGGGACATCCTTGTGAAAACTCTGCAGATCCACGTAAATAATATATCTGCCAGAGAGCCACGTTGGCTGCAGTGTGGATGCGTACATGAATCGAGTCAGCCTTGTAGCAGTAGCTGAACTGGTCTGGGCTGTTTGCTGCTTTTTTAGATTCAGGTCTTCACAAGCATGAAATTAATTGAAAGTGGGGTCATCCCCTGCCTGCTGGTTATGGGCCGGGATGCCCTCCAGGGAGAAGCTGTTCTAAAGCTTTAGTAAGATCCTCAATAAACAGCATCAGATGCACAGTTTCACAGCCGCATGAAATAGTAATGAACTGCCCGGGCGCCATGGCAAGAGTACGGGAGGTCAGCTGCCCATCAGCCGTTCTGGCTGCCAAGCGTGCCTCCGGGCCCCTCACAGACCAAGTTCAGAGTCTGACGGCCTCCGGCTGGGATGAAGTGGCCTCGCGTGCAGGCTAGCAAGGTAGGGGTCAAAGTCTTCATTTACCAGTGGCAGTTTGGGCTACAGACAGCCACTGGGCCATCACAGGCAGGGACCCACCCTCCAGGGTACCCAGCACAGAACTGATTCCACCTGCGCAGCTCTGTTCCCCAAATGGGTCACATTCTGAAGTTCTGAGGTTCAGGTTCTGCAGGCATAGGGAGCTTGGGGGCACACAGCTCAACCCATGGAAGCAGCCCTTGGGCACCAGCTGGCCCTGCCCCATCGACCTCCCTGCAGTAGCCACAGCATAATAGCAAATGGACCTGGAGGCTTACATGGCGAATGATGCCAACCTGTTGCCCAGGTGGGGCACTGCAGCAGCCTGCCTTCCCCACCAAGTGGGTATTCTGTGCCATATAATTAATTCAGTACTAAGTTTTATGCATATACACAATGCCATCATTATATAAATTACAAAATCATGTAAAATAGAGGTTAGCATGCTAGAAAAAGGTGAGTCAAGCAATATTTCAAGATGTCTTGTGATGTGATGTGATGTTACTATTGACTATTATCTCAAGGTCCAAATAGCCATGATCTGAGGCTTCTCATGAGTGATTTGGAATTAAATCTAAATTTTTGATGGTCTTGGTGATTTGAGCTTTTGCACGGGAGGCAGCTTCTTATCCAGGCTGATCGCATCATGGGTATTTGTCACGTGACTTGGGGGAATGGGAGCTCTTCCCTTTTTATTGTTCACAACTTGTTTCATGTTGACTTCAGCCTCCTGGGTTTTTTTTGCAGAAATCTTTTCAAGTCACTTGTCCATCTTGTAAAAACTGTGTTAAGCCCACTCACAACATTCAAGCGTAGTTCTGGATATGAGGCTACATGAAGGATAAAACTGGAGAAATTAGCCATTTCCTGTTAACTGTCATAGTTGGGGGACAAGACCCTGGAGGTGAGTGAAGAGGCAGAGTGACCAAGGCTTCATCCATTTTGTTTGGGGTTTTTTACAGTCCAGAAACAAGTCAGTAGATGTGCCTGTTGATCTCACTTCCTGACCACAGCTTGGTCTCAGCACAGGGACTGTCTTAACACTGTTCGTTAGTGGGGCGACCATGCAGTGCTGTTGTGAGTAGTATAAACTAGACTTTCCTGCCCAAACCAGTGATGCCCTGTCTTTTAGGGCAAGCAGTAGGAACGTTGCCTGATGCATCATTGAGTGTGGTTGAAGAGTTTGCCTAGAATTGCCTGAGGAATGCAGAGCCTGAAGCACATGACATCTTGCATCCTCAGCATCCTGGGAAGTAGCATTGTAGGGAGCTCAGCCTCTAGGTTCTCCTTCTACACAGCGAGCTCCAGAGGAAGCCCCAGCTCTTGCAGGTAGTGATTTAAAGCACACACACACACACACACACACACACACACCCCGAACCTCCCCGCCACCACCTCCTGAACAGGGATAGAGCATATGGGTATCCATATGTCAGGGTGCCTGCTGGACCATTCGGGTTTGGGGATGAGAGGAGATGCAGTGAGGGCCCCTTCCCTCCAGTGCCCGGCTGTTGGCAGTCTGCAAAGAAGCATCATCTGCAGAACATCTGGTTCTCTCAGGGATGCTGAGTCAGGTGTGATTGATTAGTTTTTAAGCACCCCCTTCCTGCTACCTCTCCTCTGGCCTCCAGCCTCCTGACCAGGTTGTCAGGCTCCCCCACCTCCAACAGCAGAGAGCCACTTTGATCAGATGGACAAAATGGATCTCTATCAGTGCCCCACGACAAACTCCACTCTGTGCTTTCACACTGGAGTCAGCCTCTCGGAACAAACAGCTCTTGTTTTTCTGGTATCCTCAAAGGGGTGCGCTGTTCATCAGCAGGGTTTTCTTCTTCCATAAACATATGAACTGAATTTAAAGCACCTCTCCACTGACTGGCCTTTGTGGAATGAAACAGATCATAATAACAACATAGACTAACTAACTGCATACACTGATACCTACCAAGAAGCAAGAGCCCTTTTTTGGGTTGATTAGATTACAGTAGCTATGCCTGACATTTTTTTAAAAAAAATTTTAATATACACAATTTTATTTTGTTCTTTGGGTTACAACCTCTCTGTTATATATTTTTCCCCCTCCCTCCGGTGCTCCCTCCATTCTCTCACACCCCACTCTTTGTTATTTATTAGCTGTGCTGAGTCCATTAGTCTCTTTCCTATGTTAGTGTCTTTTCTCTGGGTGAGGGACTGCGTTGTTGGGTCCAGGCGAACCTTGCTGTTAGATTTTCAGTCTTAAGTTTGCGTTGGGTGGTCAGGTTATATTCGTTTGTGATCTGTCCATGTTTTTTTGCTGCAGGCCATGCTCTCCAATCCAATCCCATCTCCGTTGCTTTGCTGCTTTTCCTTATGGCTCTGGTGTCGGGCTTTGGGGGTCTTGCCTCCTGCCAGTGTTGGTCAAGAAATTTCTCTGAGTTCAGGCTTTGAGACTAGGTCTCGCTATTTTTGCCTGTGGAACCTCAGGCTCTCGTTGCCCAGGGTACCACAGACTCAAGCAATCCCCAGCCTCAGCTTCCGAGGTAGCCGGAATTACAGGCGCGAGCCATCACGCCCAGCTATTGTTTAGAACTAGGTCTCGCTACGGGCCCCAGGCAGGACTCAAACCGCAATCCCTAGCCCCGGCCGCTTCATAGGCTGAAGCTTACAGGCACGGGCCACCATGCCTGGCCCATGAGTTCAGGCTTCTGTGAGTGGCCTTTGAAGGTTATCTCCTCTGCTTCCTTTTGCAGTTTTGGTGTGGGGCCCATTATCCCCTCTTTGGTCATCCTCTCCTCTCCCTTAATGAGGGGAGGGTGTGTTGCTCTCCTTGAATATATCTCCAAATTAAAGTCCCGGGTTTTGTATGCCTGAAATTTTTAAAGCCATGTTACTGAAATAAACTCCTTGACTCAACTGTCTCAGATTGCATAGCATTCAGAAAATAACTGGAGAAGGTGTAATCACATTAGGCTTTGATTCTTTAAAGGTAAGGTAATTAATTCCCTGACTTGTTCATTTCTGACCACCAAGGCACCCACAGCCCACCACAATCCACTGGGCCCCGGCCCCCTTGCTCCATACCCTCCGTTACCCCCTTTGATATTTTTAACTATGCAGTCAGATTTGTAGGATTTGCTTGATTTATCTTATGTTTCTTTATTTTATTTCTTTATATTTCCACCTATGAGTGAAGTCACCCAGGATTGAGTTTTTTTCTTTCTGATGTGTTTCAGCTCAACACAAATCCCTCAGGCTATGTCTACCCATGTGGTCACTAATGGCAAGATTTCATCCTTCTTTATTTAGCTGCGTAGTATTCCACTGTGTGCATATTCCAGATAACTGTCCACTCCTCTGTCGCCAGGCACCTAGGTTGTTTCAGGGCTGGGCATTGCAAATAGTGCTGCAGACACGAGAGTGCAGCAACCCCTAGCTGCTAGTGTTTATGTTTCCAATGCAAATGGGTGGGGTCACAGCATTCTTAATCCCCAGTCAGTGCAGCCCTGGTGCTATGCTGATAGAGCACCTGAACGAGCAGCTTTTGGGGGAAGAGGAGACAGGTGAGGACACAGGATATGGCTCCCAAGTGTCCTTGGGATGTGCAGTTGTGTCTCAAATTGCTTTGCCATGCTTCTGCTGGCAAAGGACAGCCCAGCTATTCCACCTTGCTGTTGAGGGTGGGGTCCCTAGAGAGGATTTTCAGCTCAGGAGAAGGGAGGAGAAAAATTTGTGTATATGGCACCAGGAATTACAGTCAAGCCTCAGGCCAAGGATTTTGCAGCAGCCTGCAGAACTTCAGGGAGAGAGTCTACAGCCTTGTAAGGATCTGCAGAAAGTGTGGACTCTACCACAGTGTTGACTGTCCTTAAATTTGAATTTATGTAAGTCAGATCTCTAGATGATAACTGCAATAGAGTGGGTTGAGAAGGACCTCTCATTAGTGCCTTTTGTAGAAGATCCTTTCAGTGTGGCCATCATGGGATTTGGGACATTTTCAGCCATTCTGACTAAATTTAGAGGAGTAATTGCTGTTTACTCTTTGTTGTGGGAGGTAGGAAAATGAGGCATGGAAAGCTAAAGAAAGACCAGACAGGACTGATGTGAGCACCAATCTTCAGAGAAGGTAGAGGCCTAAAGCTTTGATTTTAGGACTCAAATCCCTCCCTGGCTTGCCCTGGGGTTGAGGGACCTTCCCTTTCCTGGGCTTCCAGGGTAAGCACCCCATCTGTGATACTGGCATTCTATGGGCTAGAGAAAAACTAGCCCATGAGCAGAAAGTGTTGTTGGTTGACATGTTCTTCAGTTAGCATGGAAACCTTGGTATTCCTGGGGCCGAGAAGCACGTCCACACTGTGGGCAGGCAGAAATGGGGCAGCGGCGATGTCAGAGACCTAGGACCTAGGTCTAGGTCCTAGGATATTGAACAGATGGAGTCAGAGATGCTAGAGGGGAGGTATGTGAATGCTCCTGTGCTTCCTCCCATTCACACTTGGGGTCAGGGCTCTGTGAGGAGGGATCACTCTCCAGTGCAGCTTCAGGCTATGGCACCCTTGCCCCATGTACTGTATGTCAAGTCAAAAACATCTACGTTCAAGCAAATACCTACCTACCACCTGGTTTGAGATTCATTTCATTGTAGAGTTGTTGATTATATGTGTTTAGCTGCACTGACTACAAGTCAGATATCTAAAAAGAGTCAGGGATCCGGTAGATTATACATCAGGAGTGCTGCTTTAATTTCTTCAGTCCAGGATCCTTTGCTCTTACATCTGTTTATATCTTATTTCCCTGGTGCTCTGAAAAATTAGCCAAGCTAAGTCTAAATCCTTTCCCCAGCATTTTAAGTAACTCTGTACTTGGTTTTTTTTAAAAATTGCAGTGATAATATAAAACATAATACTTGATGGTAGAACTATGAATAGGAAGTATACAAAGCAATGATAAAAATGTCAAATTCCAGTGGGAAAAAAAATAAAAATGAAAAAGTAAATATTTGTAAACTAATGTTAGTAAACAAATACAAAAAAATAAGTTTATTTTATGGTACCCCCCTGCCTCCCCCACCTGGCCTTGTATCTTACTATTAATTATATGCCTATTGGGAACCTCAATTTCTAATCCTAGAAATGTCTACAATTGCCTACAAGTTTGAACACATTGTTTCCTCCCCTCACACTTTAACCCCAGCTTTCCCCCCTAGCTTTATTGTGACATTGTTGACATTCAAGTTTAAGGTATATAGTGTGATTTGTTACATATACTTATTGCAAAATCTTTCCACAGAAGGCTCACTAACACCTCCGCCCATCTTTAACATTGTTTTAGTGATGGTGATATTTATTATTTACTTGTGTTTTTGTATGAGTGTGCATACCCCCAATTCCCCCCCCAACACACACACACGAATACACACACTGTGGCTAGTAAATTGCTCACTTAACAAACATGTAAAGTCACGGACCCTTCATAGCACCTACTTAACAGTGGAACAGGGTGGGGGAGCCAGAAGCCATATACCTGGCACAGTGACACAGCTAAGTGGAGATGGCAGAGGCTGAGCCTCAACCTGGACATTCCTGGTCCCCCATTTCCCCCTTCTCTCCCATAACCTGTCTTTTCTCAGTGACTGAGGAAGGGGTGGAGCCTCTCAAATGGTGATGTTTTTACATTTCATCTGGGAATCTTCTCAAAGAGCAGGTTCTTCACAGGCACATCTGGGGTGGGACCTGGGACTCTGCATTTCCCACAGGCCCTGGGGCATGAGGTAAGTGGCAAGGCTCCACCCCAGTCTCTGAGCTGCTAGATAAAGTCTCTTCCTTATTCAAAAATGGATCAGCACTAGATGAAGGGCAGAACCTGTGATGTGGATCATTTACACTGTAGCTTTATTAGTAATCCTGCTTCCTAACGGACCACCATGTTTATTGGCCTCCTGAGGGAGGAGGGAGAGGGAGGAGGAGGAAGCCAGTGTGGCAGAATCATCTAAAGGGCAGGGCTGACATTTTATTCCATGTAACTTGAATCCACTTTGAGTGTTCCTGGTGAGTTCATGATCATGTATCATCTTCTTTGGGTCTTGGGGAATGAGCTGTATAAAGGATTTTCTCCACCGACAAACTCAAAATTCCACACCATTCAGAAGTCCATGGCCAAATATGGCCAAAGCTGAACCACTGGTAGGCCAGTTGCCTTATGCATGTGTCTTCACAGTTCTCCAGGGAGGTGGTCGACCCTCACTTAATGGGTTTGGAAATCTGCTAAAAACCAGTGACATGCCAAGCCCTGCTGATGGGAGTGGACAGAAGTAGGATGTGAAGCCTCATCTCTTTGGTTCCAGAGACCTTGGCCTCTTGCTGCCTGCCTCTCATGTCTAGGCAGCTGACCCTGTTTTTCCAAAATGGGGAGCAATTACTAAAAAGAGAGCCTAAAATTCTACTTTTAAGTTTTCAAGTGCAGAGATGTATTTTCAGCACTGATACTGCTTTGCTGGATACTAGTTTCTAACCACGCTCACTAAGATGCAAGGATTTCTGTGAGTCTCCTTCTGCCCCTGGCTTTGCAGTCCTGCAAGCACAGTGGGGGAGCTCCTCTATGGCTGCCCCTCCCCACCCTCTCAGCCTAAACAGCGGTGGTAGTGGGAGTTAGGGAAACAACCATCCACTTAAAACCACCAGGCTGAATGTGAGAGGAGATCCGGCCTCAGACCCTGAGTCCAGCTCAGTTCCAGAAACCATGGGGCTGGAGCCCAACATTAGCAGCAACGAGCGGAAACCAGGCCAGAAAAGCACAAATATAAGGAAGCTGGCATGGGGTGAGCCCGATGACTCACATTGAGCAAATTCAACTTGACTTTACATGGAGGAAAGAAATCGTCTTCACTGGGACAGGCAGTGCCAGCTGGGCACAGAACAAAGAAGTGCAGGAAGGGGACCTTGTTTCCATCACACAGTGGTTCTGAATGTGGTTTTATATAAAAACGAAGGCAAACTTTTCCAGTTCAGCCAGGCTGCCTCCAGGGTGGAGTTCTCCCAGAAATGCCTCTGCTTGGGAATTGAGGGGAAGTGGAAGGAGGCTCAGGCCAGCCAGCGATTGAGCCCTCCTCCTAGGGGATAGAATTCTTCCCCTTGTACTTTTGGGTATTCAGAGCTTGCCCAGTCCAAAGCACAGGGCAGGGCCAGGGTGAGCTGGAGAGCTCCTCCATCTGAGTCACTGCCCTCAGGGAATCCAGAACCAGGAAGGAGACTGGTTCCAGCTTGAAGTTCTGGGCTGGGCTGCCCTGGGCTGGAACTTAAGCTGGGCCTCTGTCTGTAGTTTAGATCACAGTTTTGACTAGGAAATCGGCCATTTGGTACAAGTGTCCCCAGATGTCAGACCACCCTGTCCTAGTGACCTGAGAATGTAGCATTTGGGACTGGAGAAGTCCTAATTGAGGCATGGACAGCGCTGGGCCCCCGAGGCCTGGTAAGGGCTCCCAGGTGGTCCTAGCTGGGGTTCCCACCCGGCAGACCCTTCTCCTTACCTGGAGCCTGAGATCTGTGAATGAGTCTGTTTCTCTTACAGAATCTTTACAGTGAAGACAGAATGAGAGAAAAGGTCAGATGAATTACCAAGAGACCCCTTGATGCGGGGGCTCCTGTGTTGGAGAGGCACATCTCTAGACTCTGGCGGAAATGAGAAAAGCTCAGTGACTCCTAGGAAGGTAGTGATAATAAGGCAGCAGGAGTAAAGGTACCCTGCTTTTGAGGCTTTTTAAAGTGACTATCAAAAATTATTGTATAATTTTTTTAGCACAAGGAAATGGACTGCGTTCCATGCCCATTGGACAAACCCCTCAGGCTCACTTTTGCTTTGTGTATTTTTCTGCTCCCAAACAATCCGCCATTTGTTTTTAGCTTTTGCAGTCTTCCAGATGGATGCGTGTACCCAGCTTACAGACTGTCCCCCAGAGACACAGCGCGGGCTGGATTGGACCCCTTTTTATATCACCTTAGGAGTTCAGCAACACCCGAGGTGTCACCACTCAGCATTGTAATGAGGATGCATATAACGGCACGTAATAAAATGTATAACCCACTCAGACCAAGATTTTTAATGAGCAGAAGCTTGATTTCACACATTTGTTCTTTATCTTTAGTATCTGGCCGGCAGCCCGCAGTGTAATCTCTGCTGTCAAGCGCTCTGTGTTAATTAGTGACTCTAGCATGCTGACTTCGTCCTGACTGAAAATGCTCCAAAACTGTTTTTGTTTTATCCCTTACCTGGTATTCTTAATCGCTCCTCTATGTGCCTACACTCTTCATCTGTTTTATCTTCCCAAGTGTCCCCAGGAAATGAGCTTAACCATAGCCTTGTTAGGATGGCCCAGAGGAGTTCAGCATTGTTTTCAAGCTTCTGTCCTCATTGAATTGTTCTTATGAGGCATCCGGGTGAAATAGGTAGACTCGGTGAGGCCTGTGTTAGTTAGAGGTGGCATTAGAGTCTCTAGCTGAGTGACCTGGCACAATTCAAATGATACTTGTAAGATAACATATACATACATACATACGTATATATGTTAATTCCATGTTTATGGGAGGGATTGGATTAATTTCCATGGTTTGAGATATTCTTCTTTTGTTGTTGTTGTTGAGGCTAGGTCTCACTATTTTTGCCTGTGTGACTGTAGGCTCATGTTGCCCGGAGTACCAGACTCAAGCAATCCCCAGTCCCAGCTTCCCAGGTAGCTGGGATTACAGGTGTGTGCCACCAAGCCCAGCTATTTTTTGGGACTAGGTCTCACTGTTTTGCCCCAATCAGGACTCAAACCGTGATCCCTAGCCCCAGCCGCTTCATAGGCATGCACCACTGTGCTCGACTGGTTTGAGATATTCTTACCTTCTATTTTTTTTTTAACTGATGGGCTATCATTACAGATTCTTGGCTCTCCTAATGGCTAAATATATAGCTTTTTGTTTTGTAACTTGCCTACTCTTTTTTAGGAGATTATGATGCAAGAGGAAGGGAGGCAGCTGGGATGTAAGGCCTATCTGTCTATATTTCTTTGGTACTGACATTTCATCAAGGGAAGTGGCTCTGAAGGATGGTTGTCCTTCCTAATGGCCGGCCATCGCGGCTGCAGTGGCCAGAAGCATAAAGACATGTAAAGAGGATTTCTCGGTACATCGAACACTGAATGTCTTGCTGTGCAGCTTTTGTGATTGATCTTGGCTTCATGGCTCCTTACTAACTGCAGTCTTAAAGGGTGGTGGAGAATAGCAATGTCAGGCAGGCATCAGCATGCGCGTGTGCCCCTGCGTGGTGGGTGTGAGCGAGAGGTTGCTCTCTGTGACACTTACTCAAGAAGGTTTTCCTTGAGGGGCCAGAACAACCTGTGGCATTGGCTCTGGTGGGGTGTGGCAGCCAGCGGGGACCCACAGGTCACAGGAACCCAGCCTCATGTCAGCAGCTGCTTATGGAAGGCATGGGGGTAGAAGCAAAAGGACTTCTTGGTACCTGAGGATGTCTCGGCTCCAAATGGAATTTACTCTGCTCAGTTGACCTGTTCCTGAAAAGTTTGGCATGAGTAACAGTTCCTCATAATCTTATTTTCTTTCCTTACCAATGTAGTTTCAGAGTTTATTCAGCCTCATTTTCCAACTGGTTCTCAGTGTTTCTGTTCTCCCCCATAGTGTCCTACCTGGTTAAATGGTCAATAAATACCCCTGGGACATGCCCCCCCCCAATAGGCCAGAGCTCTCAGTGGAGGGGGCAGTGCCACTGTGGGGTGGGCACTGCAGTGACTTGTGTGGAAATTAATGAAGCTGACCCAGGGTGATCCTCGCATCCTCTGCCAGGGAAATTAAAAGCACATTCATCTGGCTAGATGCAGGCATGGCGCATCATCAGGAGGCTCCTTGTCAGGTCCAATTTGGGATCATCAAATTAATTGTTACATGTGACAAGCTGACATGGAAGGAAAGTGATAAATACTTCGGTACAGCTTCCTGCTGCAAAACCACCTGCGCTTTAGTGACTGATGATGGGGAGGGCGGAAGTGCTCCCCTTCCTCCCGCCCCTTCTCCCCAGGGGTGGGAAAGCACCCCATGTCCCCTCTTGAACCCACACGTGTCCTAACAGCCATGCCCATTCTGAACATACTCTCTTTTCATCCTCCCCA